>SNQJ01S0030013.1:204198-235447 GCA_010110895.2 Picea sitchensis
AGATGCCTTCTAACATGCACAATCAATCATGAAGATGATTTTTATTGTTTGCACATGAATAATGATTAATTCAAAACAAGGCTCGTCTTGCTAATTATCTTCTTGGATGAATGAAAATCAGACCAACACAAGCAAGAATCATAGAAACAATACACCCTCTCGTCGTAATCAAAACAAAAAGCAAAAGAAAAGAAGCAATCAAAGAGAAATCAAACTTCACACCCAAAAGAAAAAGTTGAAGAACAATGATCTTTAACCAAAATCAAAATGAAAGGATCTATAGGCCTTTGATGACCTTCACTAGAGTTTTTCGTTCAGTTAATGAGGAGAGAAAGACAATGTATGGGTTTCAAATTCCAAATAACAGAAAAACTCAGCAACAATAGTGAAGAAGGTTACAAAATCCAAATAGTAAGATGTTTTTTCTTCAAGCAAAATATAGATATCCAAGCTGGAAAGAAGAAGGATTGACTCACAAGGTTACCCAGCAAGAGAGGCACAGAGAAAAAAACCCTGAAAAAAGCAATTCTGGAAGGTTTATTGGCCAAAAGAGGGTTGGCGCTCTGTTGCCAAAGGCAAGGAGTGTTATAGCGCTCTGTGTAAGGCTATGGGGGAGTGTTGGCACTCTGTTAACACAAGGACAGGGGTGCCAGGTTCAAAAACTCCCAAAAATGTCAAAAAATTCCAAAAATTGCAATTCAAACTCGACAACTATGCTGAGTATGATGGGGTAGGGAGCCAATCAGCTCATGAAACCAATCAAAAGAGGAATGAACCAGGTATGAAACAACCAAGGGGTAGAACAAGGTCAATGAGGAGAAATCAAAACAATAAATTTTGATTTGAGACTATCTCCCTAGCAGAGTTGCCAGTTTCTGTTGTAGGAAAATCTCCCTGGGGATAGGTAGATCACCTCTAAGAGCTTGACCCTAACTCTAAGACAAAAAATGCTTAACGTGGACACTGACTTGCTTTCAAATCTATCTAAACCAACACATGAGAAGGAAGGAGAACAAAAGTACCTCTTTATCGATGTTTGTCCCTGCACGCTCCGAGTTGCGCTCCAATCCTTTGCTCCTCGCTGAGTCCTATAGACAAACAAGATACAACCACTTCCTACTCTATTGATGTTATCTTGAAAACAGATCTATCTATCAATGATAAGTTCATGCAACATTAGACACAAACTAGAAAGAAACAGGCCAAGCATGTCATATTAATGAGAATAACGACAGCAGTACTTACAATTGTAAATGCGAATGCGACAGCTTTGTCGGGTCCTCTTCGTCTAACCCTTGCTTGAAAGATCCACAACCTGGATGACAGAAGCTTCACTGATCACTCTCCTTTGGCTGACTATGTGTTTCCTATGATATCATAGGTTTCATGCAATAATTCTTCCTCCTAAAATATCTTTGTTCCAGCACCACTTATGAGATCATAAGTTTGGTGTAATTCTCCATTTCCAGTCCCCTTTCACCATTAGAAAGCTTGCTTATATAGACTTGGAGAGGCTTTAACCACTTGAGATATCCTTGGGGAAGTTGAGGATTTTCCTCCTTTAGTTGAGGATCTGCCCTAGGATCATGGTTGGACTAAGGATTCGAGCTCAACTGCTTTCCAAGAATGAAAAGATGCTTCCCCCATTCATCTCAACAGCTTAACAACTGCCTAGAATAGGTAGCGCTCCCTCAAAAGGGCCATCAGAGCGTTGTAGCACTCCCTAGTAGGATTTAGGGGGCACCAGTGCTCTCAAAATCTATAGCGCTCCCTCAAAAGGGCCAGGGGAGCTTTATAACGCTCCCTGACAGTGTAAGGGGGAGTATCGACGGTCCGAGATAGTGTAGGGGGGAGCGCTCCCCTCCAAAAACTCACTTTTTGAGGTGCTTTCAGATGGAAAAAGGTTTGAAAGCCTGCTGACTCATTTATCCTCTTCCAAATCAAATGTTTGAGGTGTTTCAAGTGTCCTTCTCATGTCGTTATAGGCACGACATAGGCATCATGGCAGTATGCTTCCCTCACACTTGTGAGCAACATGTGACACTTGCGACCTTTGTAATGACGACACTTGCGACACTATCAAAGTGAGTAATTTTGACGTGTAACACCTCTTCTTGATTATTTGTAGTGTGTCCTATCCCCCATGAAAAATTAATAGTATTTTTTCCTTCAGAATAAAAAATGATCCCCCCCCCTACACTTGTCTCTTTTGGGTTGTATGTCGAAGCTCCATCAAAGAATAAACTGATTGATCCTTGTTGTCATTGCCATTGATTGAAATCTTGGTTTGAAATTCTAAGTTGCTAGTAGTGTTGAGATGCCTTGAAAGAAGATGAGGGGGGGGGGGTTGAAAGAAGTTATCACTGAGAATTCATTTAACCCATGCTCGTTCTTCTTTATCTAAAGTCGTTAATGAATCTAGCTTATGTGACTTTGAAAAACTGACTTATGAAAGAAGGTTGCATGCCTTTGAAAGCACCCTTGGTGGAGGTGATAGATTGTTTTGAAATATGGCATTTTTCCTAGTCAACCAAATATCCCAACAAATGAATTTAAGGATCTTTTTCCATAAACTCGAAAATAGTGGTTTTTTAGTGAATCTGCTAGCATATCTTTGTGTCAAATTAATGAACATATATGACCAATTGGAAGGGGGATTATATATGGGGGAGAGTAGAGCATATAAAAATTTCCATATTTTCTTTGAAAAAGGGAAGTCAAAGAAAATGTGTTGAGATGTTTTTGTTTCCATTTTTCAAATAACACATTGTGATGGTCATGTTATTCCTCGTTTGCGAATATGTTATGTCATGATAATTTCACCATGGACTAGGACCCAACTGAATGCATTTACTTATGGAAGAGATGGACCTAACCAAATGAAAGACAAAATATTGGATTTGGGGGGACTAGGAATATCCACCATCAACTATTGATAACCTTTCTTGATTGAGTATCCAAAGGTCCCTCAACTTCGAGTAGGAGCACAATATTCTAGAAGATTGGATAGCTTGGATAGTAGAGGAAAAATATGTGTTGGTTGGGAGAGACTTTTCCATTTAATCCATTTTCCATTTTTTTCCCATGTTGAGAAATCATATAGCTTAATGAAACCATATTTGATACACCATATTTTAAGAGGTGTTAGGTATTCAATTTGCCCCAAAGGATCCCTTCCCAAATTGCTATCAATCTAAATATTTATAAATTCTCCATTCCTTGCTGCCCACGGGAGATTAGAATGAATAAGAGGGGTTGCAGCTCTTAAAATTTTCCAAATAGGTGATCCTTTGGCCAAAGGGAGAGGGTTTTCTAGTTTGAGAATCCTAGGAGGGATGAGATATCTTGATATGACAATAAGTTTCCACCAATCTATTGTTCCTTTGACCAATCATCATGTTAATTTTACTCCCAAAGATTCATTCATTAAAGATGGGTTTTGGGTGGCTAGTCCCCCTTTCTCAACTGGTTGACATACTATATGACATTTTATTAAGTGGAATTTATTATTGTTTTTTATTCTTCCATCTCACAAGAAACTTCTAAAGGTCTGAGAAATTTTGTTGGGGACTCCCTTAGGAGCCAGAAGGCATGCACATTAAAAATTATTAATGATGAAAGAATTTACTTTAAGAGAAAATTTTTACCCAGTTGGTTTTAGCCACTAGACTCCCCAACTCTGAATGTGTGCTACCATTTTGTCAAGAATATCCTTCTATGCCTGGGAGTTAGATGATCTGATAAAAATAGGCATCCCAAAATATTTAAAGTGTGACCAATTAATGATCATTAGGAACCCAAATATTATGGAGATTATTGATTGGAGATCTCCATATATATTCCACCCATATATTTTCTCTTCCTACTATTGATTTTACCTCCTGATGTGGCTAGAAAGCTATCCAAAAAAAAATTGAATCTCCTTGCAATATTTTCCAAGGCCACCCCCAGTAGGAAAGTCTCATCAACAAATTGGGAATGGTTGATATAATTTATTCCATGAGAAATTTGGATACCTGAGAGTCACCCCAATTTACATTATACTTATAATTTATGACTGAGGGAATATTCTATTAGGATGTAGAGAGAAGGAGAGAGAGGTGTTATCGGAAAAATCAGTAGGTGCGGACACTAACAGATCTCCCTAGATCCACCTAGATATAGAGAAAAATAGGATAGGACACGACTCTTTCCCTAAGTTGTAGTCATTGAATCTACTAATAAGAAGGAATGAGTGACATACCTTTATATCACTTCCTTAGGTCTCTGTTGTTCCTACTTCACTCTAGTGCTCTTGTGAAGTTAGGTCCAAGACAACACAAACCAACCAAAGTGAAGATAGCAAAGCATATTCAATGTCAACCTATGCATATGATCAAGGAGTTATGCTATAAAATAAGAGTGATTTTATGGGAAAGGGACATGTCGTTGTATTATATTAAATGAAATTAGAAGATACAACCTGATCACCTTGATGTTGCAAGATTCCTTTCAGTGACCCTTGGTTCTAACACACACACTTTCTCTTCACTTGCATGAAGAAGATCCAATTCTTCTTGATAGACCAAATAATGTCTTCAAGCTTCTGTCCAAGCAGGGTTCTTCACACAATTCTTTCACCAATTCTTTATTCAATATTGCTTAACCTTTTCCATGAGAAACCTTTCAATATATAGGAGAAGGAGGGATGGTTACATGGATGAGGATGATCCCACCAAATCCTAGAAGTCAGTAGGATGCCAACCATGTGAATGCAAACTCATTTTCTAAAAGATCCCCTTCTAGAACCTTCGTGACCTCTTCTCCTTTCCAAGCTTAAAAATAGGTTTGCACCCTATCTATGGAGAATACTGCAAATAGTTCACACCCTAAGTGTGAGTGTCCTGCGAGAATGAGGGATTCTCGTACCCTGTAACATAGGCATCCTGCGAACTCATCTTAAAAATGTGGCTTTTGGAAAAAGACAATAGTCACTTTTCTTAGGCAAAAAGTTCTTGTGGGAGCTTGAACACATCACTTGTAGATACATCACCAGAGTGACTAGAATCATGTGTAATAGAATGCCTCCCAAAGTATGAGCCTGGAATCTGTGACAGCCGAAATACTTTGTAAATTGTGTGTGTGTTTCAAAAACTAGGAGCGCACCTAATCAGAAACCTGTAAACAATCAAGCATCTGCAGAATATAATACCAGTTCTGAGGTAGGAATTCCCATGCTCATATCACAAATGAATGGAATCACAAACGTAAGTCATGGCCACCAATTATACACTGTGGATCAATGCCGTCAAAATGCTACATAGCCACAAGGAATACACTGCAGATCTATGTGAGAAGACTTGAATTAAGATGACATAGCCACGTGACATACAAAGTGGATCTATGCACTAACACAAATCATACATACTCCATAGTAGCCTAGATCAAAAAGATGAGACCCAGGGTCTTCAATCTCATCATCTGAAAGTATGAATCTAGCCATGTGATTACATGTGTTGAAGTTGAACATGGTAGAAACCACTTGATTTCCAATCATTGATGAAAACTATTAACAAGTGCGAGGGAAATCACCATTAATGTTAATGACTCCCAAGGTACCGAAGTACAATCCCAATGAATGCAAATGAATGAGATGAAGTCAAGCACTCGACAGAATCTCTCGATCAGGGATCAATGATGTGAAACCCCTGTCGAAAGTGAAGAGACTTTCCATTAAGGCATGCAGGTTCCAAGGTACTAAATGATTTCTAAGTCTCATTTTTGGATAATGAGTTGGAGTCGACGAAACAAGACTCGTCACAGGAGGGCCTTGATGTATCCCCTATCAGTGAAATGAAATAAGTAATAGATTTTGAGGATGACATGAAGTATGAATATGAGTCGAAACAGACACAGGGAAGGCCAACATAGTAAGAATGGACAACTACAGATGGCCAACTCAATAGAGGGTTCGTGTGCACTTCTCTTGAACATATGAATGACACGACCAAGGACTTGGAAGCACTGACTCAAAGATGACCCAAGATATGACCTTGTAACAAGTCGAATGAAAGACAAATGGATTTCCCAACCTGGATTCAAACGACGAATAGGGGGTGTCATGTTAAGGAGCAATGGTTACTACCATTAATATGGATACGAAAACACATCCCTTTCCCAAAATTTCCCCCACCATTTCGGGTGAGTACCTCTTTATTTTTACGCAAGATTGATGAGGATAATATATTCTTATTTATGTAATCGCATCCTTTGAATGAGTCCCTCGGAGTATATTTAATGAACCCTAGGAATGAGTGGTTCGGTCCCATTGCGGGTCTTTCGATGTTTGTTTAACAAGTCCAAGGATAGAAAACTCAGGAGTTTTTCATGTTTTGAGAGTCTGTAAAACACTTAAAGAGAACTCTCCCAGTTCCTTTTTTGTAAATAAGTTCAACGAGACCGAAAAAGTGATAAACTATCACCCATCGAATGTTTTCTTCAGATACTTTAATGAGCGTGAAGAGAACAAGATCGCTCGGTAATCTTTTTTTTTTTATGGAGCATGAAAAGATCTTAAAGGATACTCCTTTAGGTTCTTCATTTTTGTGTTACCATACGAGTACGAAAAGACGAGAAAAATTAAACTTGGTTACGTTCTCATATATTTTCGAGCGTGAGAATGAACGAAGACTGAGCTCGAGGTTTTTCTAAAAAACCTAAAAAGTAGTCATACATGCGACAAAAAAGAAGAAACACCTGTACTCCTTCGTTTGGACTTCAAATTTGCTATACCTATGGAAAACCATATTCACAAGGCTATTAGGCATTAGGTTTTATAATCAAAGCAATAAAAATAATATAAAAAATCAATAAAAAATAGTAAAAAATGAATAAATATGGGTAAAAAGGGATTTTTATCATTTCATTGTGATTTTACCAAAAACTTTGCCCAACACACCTCATTTTCCCCCAAATTTTTTTGCCCGATTGTGGGAGGCAGAAGCGATCATTTGGTGAACCGTTTCAGCCAACAAGGTAAGCTCTTGATCGTTTAACTTTTCCATGGTTTAGTTTTAGTTTTTATTGGCAATTTTTAGGGTTTTAAACCCATTTTAGGGTCACACCATGTGTTCGATCATTCTCGCAGGTGGCCTTTAGGGCACCAGCGAGAATCTCATACTATGCCAAAGGCTCACCTGCGAGGGCCGAAACATGGATTTTAAAGTTAAATATTGCTCAATAAAAATTATGCAAAAGTTTGAAACAAGTTGTTGACTCTTCTCTCATGGCTCTTGTGTAGGTGTTTGACCATCACAATGTTGGAGTGGCGAGAAAGAGAACATGAGGAAGACGATGCTATTTTCAGGAATGACCCGGGTACAGTCACTACCCTCCGGGACTATGGGCTATTGAAATTCTTCTGGATTTCGGGTATGAGAGCCCAAGTCAGATTGTTGGAATACCTGGTCCACATGTGGGATGTGGACCAATAGTTATTTCACGTGGGATTCCATACGCTGAGCCTAGATATCGAGGCTATCTATTTTCTAACGGGGTTATCATGGCATGGATACCATGCTATCTTGATTGGTGGCCGAGGTAGCGAACTCCCTATGAGTGAATATTGTCGCCAATATTGTGTTCCTGAGGTAGAAAGAAGCAAGGGTTAGGTTTCTATTTGGGGGGTCCAAGACTTGACCCTGCGAACCATATTTTTCACTATAGCATGCATGGCTGGGAGTGTGGCTCCACACATGGCTCTCCAAAGCTACTTCCAATACGCCATAGAGTGCACAGAGCCTTGTGTCTTCAACTGGTCCGATGCATTTCTCTACAGTATGAAGAGGCAATTGACAAAGTGCAGAAGGGGTAACTTGAAGCAGTTTGGGTACGGATCACTTTTGGCGTCCTTCTTCCTCGAGAGGGTCCCACTATTGCAATTACAAGTTGATTGGGGTTTACCGGCCCCTCAGGATCCAAGGATGCTAAGGTGGTGCAACCTCATGGCTCGACACGTAGTTGGGCCTATAATCAAGTACAGTGATTCATTTTTTGACTGGTTAAGGCCCCAGATGCTGATGATTAACGACTATGCATATGCTGGTTTGGATTTCCGAGGGGATCCAGATTTGGCCCTGCCTGAGGATGCTCAATGGGGTGATCTAGGTAAGAAGTACACATTTTGTTCTTTTTAAATGTTTTTTTGATTTTTATCATATGAAAATTTTTTGTGTTTATCCAAGAATGAATCAAAAATATTTTTTAATGACACATATGTGGGGCCATATCGACCTCCAGGAACATCTCCTATTCGATGGCTAGGAGAGACAACTCCAGTGGTGAGATGGGATGTTGAAGACTATGAGGTAGTGGAGAAGAACTTGGAGGGGTTGACCACTGACATCCCATATATGGCTATTGGGGATATCCCTAGACGTTACCAGAACCATACTGTGGGCGTGTCTAAGTCTATCAGTCAACTGCTTCTTAGGGTAGCCCAAGCAGTTGTGTGTTATCATGAGCGTCATTCATGACGCTATTTTGTAGAAGGCATGGGATTTGTATTTTTGAGATTTTGGTCCTTGGACAGAAACTTTTTGTAAAAACTTTTGATTGTTATATACATATATACGGCTTCCACTGGCTTATCTTGTGTTTTGTTATACATGTAATGTGTGATTGGTTTATAAATGTCCCAAATATCTGTCTAACACATAGTTAGCTAAAGCATCAATCAATGTATTTATACATCTAGGAATGTGTTGATACTCAATATAATCAAAATAATGTTCCAAGAGGCAAATTCATAAATATACCTGTAATAAAGTAGGACTTCGAATAGCATAGAAATTATTTAGCTATAGAAATACTAGCTGGGAATTGAGTCATATAACCAGGTGGAAGATACCAAGTGAAATAGCATCAATCAATAATTTGACGACGACGCTATATTCTGCAAAATTATTGGTCGCACGACCAAGGCACACACCTTGCAAACTGATAAGTTTGTTTGTAGGTGCATAAATTGCCCATGCAATAGAAGCAAGGTTCTGAATACTATGGCTAGCGTCATCGACGAAGATAATGTGGGGTAGAGAAGACTCCGACATCTGGAAACCAAGCACAATGTAATATAAGTGGTAGAGGGCAAAGACCAAATAACGAAAAAAGTATACTACAGTAACACACAAAAAGTATGATACAATAAAATACAAGTACTCATGCACAGGTGATCTTAGGCATAGTACTTCTTTAAGTATAACCCATTTATGGGTTCACTCAAAGGGATACCATCATAGTCTACCAAATCGTAATCTCCTTTCTCCAAAACTCGTATGACAATATAAGGACCTCTCCATATAGCTTCAAATTTTTTGGCTCCTAGCATATCCCGATCTTGTTCGTAAAGGAGAACTAGATCACCTTCGGAGAAAACGCATGGCCTGACATGTTTGTCATATTGGGCTTTGACACGTTTCTTCTGGGCTTCTATAACTAAGGTGTCATCCCGACGGGTTTCATCTAATTGCGTGAGATACAACAGACGTTCTTCTTCGGCAGAAGTGTTTGAGAGAAATTTGATGGCTATTTTTAGGGAGGGTATCTCACATTCAATTGGCAAGATGGATTCTAGACCATAAAATAACTGGAATGGTGTAAACCCAATAGTAGACTTAACAGATGTCTGGTACACCCACAATGTTGAAAAAAACATCGTGTGCCAACTCATTTTGTGAATCCTTATCATTCATCGAACCATGGTAATGAGGACTTTGTTTATTGCTTCAACTTGGTCATTGGCTTGTGGGTAATAGGGTGTTGAGTTTTCATGGCGAAGACCCAAATTTTCAGTGAGTTCGAACATCATGAAGTTTCTAAAGTGGCTATCATGATTAGTAACGATAGACTGAGGAACACCAAAATGAGCAATGACGTGATTGAATATGAGTAATACTGCAGTCCTTCTGGTATTGTCGAATGTTGGCATCGCCTCGGCCCATTTCGTAAAATAATCTACGACTACAATAATGTATCCATGCCCCCCAGTCGAGTGAGGGTAACATGTCATGAAATCAATACCCCATTTTGTAAAAGGACCTACGGAGACCACAGGGTGTGATCGTATTTTATTGTTGTAGGTTTGGCAAGCATGGCATTTTTGGATGGCACTTATACAATCGTTGAATAAAGAAGGCTAAAAATACCATGCTCATAAGATCTTCTGGGCAGTAGCATAGCCAGACATGTGAACACCACAGGCTTCATAATGGCAGTCATTGAGGGCTTTCTCGGCTTTGTCAAATGTGAGGCAGCGTCGAAAAACGGAGTCAATCCCACGACGATAAAGAGTATCACTGAGGATAATATACTGACGGGCTTGGTAGCATATTCAATGATGGTCAGTGCTAGACAAACTGGGCTGGAAAGTCTGGGTTTGGAGATATATGATGATATCTCCATACCAAAGGTCATCGGAACTAATCAGGAAAAGGGATTCATCAAGTAATGAATTGGCTGCTACATTTTCCGTCTCAGAGCAGGGAAGGTCGCATATCAACTCGGAAAACACCAAGGATTTCTTGGAATTAGCGCATTTGAAATCTAAGTCAAACTCTTAGAGTATTACGATCCATTTGGAGTATTTTCCCCCTAGCACTTGGCATGTAAGAATGTGTTGCATAGGGTTGCAGTTAGAAATTACCATAGTCTTGCGAGAGAGGATATAGTGTCGAAAATATTGAACATCTTGGACGGCTGCCAAGGCCAGTTTTTCAACTTGGTTTTGGTAGTCGTGAGACTCCGAATCAAGTAATAATTGACATTTCGTCATGAGAATTATCCTATTATACAAGAACCATAGCGATGGTATAGTCTAAGGCTGCAAGATAAAGGAAATAATCCTGACTGTAATTAGGAGGGGAGAGTAGTGGGGTACATGTCAAAGACAGTTTCAAAGCTCCAAAAGCTTTGTTGGCAGTGGTATCCCAGATGAACTCGGAACCTTTCTTGAGCAGTCACGTAAATCCAAGAGTTAGCTCAGCATAGTTTGGGATGAAACGATGGAGAAAGTTTTCCTTCCCTTGCAAACTTTGTAACTGGAGAAGTGAGGAAGGAGGAGGGAGATTGAAAATAACCTCAAACTTCAAAGGATCTACCCTAATCCCTTGACGTGAAACAATAAAGCCTAGAAGTTGGCCAAATTCTATGCAGAAAACACATTTGTGGGAATTCAAGTGTATATGGTAAAACCGACATCGAAGGAAAATGGTGCGGAGGTGTATTGGATGATCTACACAATGCATGGAATGAGTCTGTAAGTCATCGCAATATGGTTGCACAATGTTTTTTATATCATGGAAGTCATAAGACATAGCATGGTGAAAAGTTGCACTGGCATTCTTTAAACCGAATGGGAGTTTCTGATAGGCGAAAGTGCCCCAAAGACAACTGAAAGCGGTCTTGTGTTGGTCTACTGGTATGATATTGATCAGATAATATCTGGAGAAACCATCCATCAGAGAGAATATTTCACTTCCAACACAATCGTCGATGATTTGGTCAACGAAGGGGGTAGGAAATTTTTCTTTAGGACAAGCTTTGTTAATGTCCCTATAATCAATGCACACGTGGATTGTGCCTTGTTTCTTGTCGAGCGGGACAAGATTGGAAACCCAGTTAGTTAGAGCCATAGGATAAATAAAGCCAACTTTAAGGACTTTCTCAATTTCAATTTTGATAGAGGCCTCTTTACATGGGTGGACCGGACGAAGTCGTTGCCGGATGGGTTTAGCATCGGGGTATGTCTTAATCTCATGTATCACAATGTCAGGGTTAATACCCAACATTTCTTCATAGCTCCAGACGAAGACGTCACGAAATTATTGGAAAAGAGACTTGTAGGTGACAACTTCATCATGGGAACATGAAGCTCCGATATGCACATTTTCAACAATTCCAGGTTTTATGGATATGTCGAGGGGGATGGTGGGTGAGATATTACTTAAGTTCCCTTCATAGAACAGATCATGTGTATACTCAAGAACGGTAGAAATGACGACAACGGTCGACGGGGTTGAGATCCGTTGGTAACCCTCGATGGTGTGTTGTTCTAGGAAGAGAATGGAACGATGATGTCCATCATCCCAAGGGGTGTCTTCCATGGACATAATAGACATAATCATCTCATCCATGGGAAAAATGACGCAGAATGGATCTGGAGATAAATCACCAAGAGAGGGGATAGAAGGGGTTGTCGATTGAATGTCTTGATAAATAGATTCGACTAGACTCAAAGGCATTTCATCACCATAACAAAGATGATCGTCATGGTTGGGTACCATCCATGGGTCATAAGACACAGGGGTTCCGTGAACAAAGGTGGAGATCATGTTGATCGAGGCGACAAACGAATGTGGAACATCGGGTGGTGGGATGGGGAAAGTACCCATTAACGAGGAATCTTTAAGAAGACCTACACCAATGTTCTCGTATCTGAGGGGGGGTTTTGTAATGAATGACACATTGTTGGTATGTGCATCGGAGTGAAATAAGGCCAATAGTTCGATGGTAACTACCTTTCCTTGATGTGGGAAACGTATGACATGGAAAATATTCAACACAACTACACACATGGAATCAATCCAGCTACAACCAAGTAGAAGGTTGTAATCGAGAGGAGCATCAAAGACCCCCACTTCTTCTTGGACCATTTTGCCTTCTAACGTGATAGGCAATGAAGGGAGGACACCGTAAGGCTTAAAACCAGTGCCATTGAAGGCTTTGAGTGTGTTGTGGGATTTAGTCAAAGGAGGAGAGACGATGGCTTTCCAGCAGGTAATAGACATTACACAAGTCGAGGAACCCTCATCAATAACCATTCTACAAATGTTTTTGTCGGAGACAATAACTTGTATTTGGAATGTGAGTTGAGGGGGTAACCTTGGAATGTGATCTTCCAAGTCAAAAATTATTAAATTCATATCCGTGGGGTCAATTCCACCAATAGATTTCAACAGTGCTTTCCGTTGTATAGGAAAACTTTGAAGGACTTTGAGGGATGACATTGTGGACGGTGCTTGGGCCAGATCTTCGACGATATTGTAGTTCTGGGCAGTATGTGCATGGGGATTGAAAACTGATTATTGAACAACACCCTTTGGAGGAGGGTGAAGAACTGTATCTAGGCTCGGTCGTTTGAGATGAAGAGGATCGTTGGTAGGTGGAGTTGTGGGAGATGGTTAGACCAATGAAGGAGGTATTGCATCAACCTTATCTTTGGAGGAAAGATAATCTTTGGTTCGAGTGGTAAGTGTGATGTCATTCTTCTTTGAATCACCTATACACATTAAGACATAGGAGGTATTGGAGGGGGAAGGTTGGTCATGAATGACCAATTGGGCCTGTTGTTGAGAAGGGAAGGTGTTAGCGACGGAATTCACCCCTGGATTGCAGCAGGAATAGAGCTCGACGCCCATCAGTTTATGTCACGATTCATTTATAAAAAGGGGTGATCAAATGGAAGTTAACTCAAAACAATATTGTTCTAACTCCTAAACTAGGCCAGGCATGCGTGGGCAAGTGAGGTCTTAGATAAACTTTAGGCAGTGAGTTGTAGTAAGGGTGAGTAGGGGGAAGACTTGTATAAGAGAACTACAAAGGTTTGTCGTAAACATCAGGTTTCTAACAGACTATAGGAGAAAACATCTAAACGTAAGATCTTTTTACATTCAAACACAGAAAATCGGAGAATACAACAATGCAACAATAAATCCTTTATCGTAACATAATTGCAATAATTCATGTGAATCATTCAATCATGAACTCCCTTAGTATGAGATGAAAACTAGATGGGGTAAGAAAATTGTCTGTTACTAAACAAGAAATCTCACATACAGATGCATAATCCAGAGAACTAGAGTGTCTGTTAAAACTTTACAATCGGGAGCTTCGCTCTACCATCAATGCTTACAAAAATGGCGAAAACGTCTTCATATACTCAAAACAACAATAGTAGAAAAAACAAGACGTTGCATTAAAAACATTGCATCTGCATGTCTTCTGACAGTCTACGCATGCAGACTCTGACCGATCGTGCACCTATGACAGACGCTATCAGATTTTAGACTGTCCTGCTGCAGACGAATCGACCAGTTTTAGTCCTTTGCTATACTTTCCATTTATGGTGGAGACGATGTCTAACCACCTCCAACAACTGCAGTAACTTCCCTCTTGGGATTAGGAATGGTTCTGGTCAACTCTGCCTTTTGGGGACATGGAGGTCTTTTTGAGGGGCCACCTGGACCAGCCAAATGGTTCACAGGATGAGAGGTGGAAGATGTGGCATGCTTGACGAGGATGATGTAGGTGTCAGTATGGTGAAGGTGAGGTTGGGGGGGGGAAGGGGTGCTTTCGTGGAAGTGATACAGGGACAGGAGTCAGCGAATGGAGGGAGGTGATGAGGTAGAGGTGACTGGGTGAAAGGGACACATGGAAGGAAGTGAGAACTTGGGACCATTATATTCATGCCACGTATAGATAGGGGGCCCGCTAGAGTGAAATTCCATTCTGGACCTCCCCCACTCCATTAAAGGCAGAACCAATGGGGGGGTATGGAATTCAATATAGACCATAGATCTAAGCATCGATACTTGGGCCATCCATATGAATGCATACATTATCTCCAATTCAGGGCCCCTCCCTCTCATTAAAGCCATAATGATGGAGGGGGTGCGGAATTGGACCTCATCCATGAATTTGAGTGCCTGGATCAGGACCGTCCAGATCTGCGTCCTCTTTAAATTAAATGTGCCTGAGCCTCGTTGATGGATGAATGGTTGAGATGAACTCAACGCTTTCAACATGAAAATCCTGAAGGGCCCCACTTGTGGTTCAGCTATTGCGCCCTGTGTCCTTCAGATGAACGTTCTCGATTCTTTCAGGATTTCTGGCACCAAGGGTTCACGATGCAATTTTCCTCAAAATCTCGATTGACCAAACCACAAAAGCATGGATGTACATCGCATGTCCTCCAAAGGAATGGTTGAGATGGTATTTGATGTTAGAAGAGGGTTGCCTCCATTACCAGTCTCGCTTGACGTGACTGGGTGCTAGGACCATAGGCTTAGCTTCAAAGACGCTTATCGGCATTTCGTGGTTTGGGGTTTAGAGATGTAGAACGATGTGAAACCCTCACCCTTCGAACTCCCAAATGCTGAAATGTCGATGTGACTAGATCTCGCACCACGCGTCCTTTGGATGGATGACTGATATCTTTTCTTGCATGCAATATAGGTGCTACCCATCGTGCTAATCCCGACGCAACTCCACTAACCGCGATTTCCCGCCGACCATCGATCTACTCCTATGGATGAATCTGGGCCATTGACAACATAATTTCGCTCGTTTACTTGCTTGGAAGCCTGAAACGAGATTTTTCCGTGCTGTGCTTGGGCACTTCTCGTGCAACTTGCAGACCTAAATATTCTTGTGCCCAAGACAAGAATTGTTGTTAATAGAAGGGTTGTGACAATACGGCTGGAGTGGGCGGTTTTGTGGTCCCTTGAAGGAACTTAGTAACCTTGGCTTGTTGTGGGCAATCCTTAGTGTAGTGATCATCATCATAGATAAGACAAGGGTATCGGGGTTTGTGCATATCCCTATCATCAATAGGTGGTATTTTGGTTTTCTCAGCTTGTGGATTATTTTTATCCTCCTTGGTCTTACCCTTCCCTTTTTTGGATTTATTTTTGCCAGTGGGGGTAGATTGAACAGAATTTACCTCAGAAGTCTTGTTGGAGGAAGGGGTAGGAGATAGAGCATTTTGAACATTAGAAGAAATGGATTTAGGGTTGTTGCTAGAGGTTTGGACAAAACGAGTTTGGGCATGGAAGGTGCCAATCACACCGTCAACTACATGAGAAGAAGCAGGAGTGGTTGAAGTAGTAGAAGTAGAAGGACGAGGTGCATCAGGGAGTAATTCATAAAGAGTCCCCATTTGTGAATAAATGAGGTGGAGGTATTGAGCACGACTGATTGCCTATTCTTATGTGACAAATCCACCCATGGTGATGTCACGAGTGATGTCGTTCACAAATGATTTCGTGAACCATTTTTCCAGCAACGAATCGGGAAATTCAAGTTCGATGAGACGTTGTCTCTGTTGCCACTCATGAATGTGATCAGAGATATGAGTGGCTTTGGTTTGTTTGAAAGAACTCAAAATATCGATTCTCGTTTCGTAGTGAATTGGTAACTGGTAGTGGGTGAGGAAATCCATAGCAAGGGTGTTGAAGTCAGTGAAGAAGCCTTGTGATAATTCTATATGCCACTTCACAGTAGAACCTATGAGGGTTCACTAAAAAAGGAGTAAATGAATAGAGTCATCAAGGAGTTGGATGAACACTAAAGGTGAAAATTCATTACATGATTGTTCAGATCCTTTCCCAGTTTACCATCGAATTTAGGGATGTGGGATGGTAGTTTGGCCGGTATGGTGGGCCATTGAGGAGAGTGATGGATCGGATCATTTAAAATCCTTGACATATCTAGTAGGTCCAAGGTGGCTAAGAAAGGTAACTATCTATTCACATGCGGGTACGGGTGACTTTGGGGAGGGATTCCTCTCGGTAAACCAGTGAGACCATAAGCAGTCTGCATATAATGCGAAGATCTAGGCATATTTAGTTGCTGGTATGGAGGCAAGTAATTCGTAGGATTGTACCCTTGAACAGGGGCATGGGGTTGAGTGTTTGAGCCCCAAATAGGATTAGACATGCCTGGATATAGTTGTCCTGTAGTAGGGGGTATGACGGAGTTAGCTTGAGGTTGTTGCCCCCATTCGATTGAGGATTATGTTGTATAAGATAATTCCAATACTAGGCAAAGGATGGAGGTATGTTTTGTCCATAGGGTGGGTTCGGTGGGGGCTTCCCTCCAATAGGGGGTTGCGTCCCAATTGGGATTTTTCCTGCAAAAGGGGGTTGAGTTTTGCCTCCTTGGTGAAATTTTCCACCAACGGGAATCTGGTAATTAGGTGTGAAAGAAGGAATGGTGCCACTAGGACCAGTGCCTCCAATAGAGGATGGAAGAGGTCCTCTGAAAGGGGGTGGAGGAAGTGTCGGAATGAAACTGAGAAGATGGTGCCCAGAAGGAGTGGAACCACCAGGAGTCCCATATGTGATTTGTGTAGGAGCGGGAATAGAATCATTCAATTCATGATATTCGAGCGGAAGTGTTGGGGTGAATCTGGGTGAAAGCAGTGTACCAATGGGGGCTTAGCTAGCCACAGTAATCCCTTTGTGGGGACTCATAGTATCTGGGACCATTGTGTAATGGACCATTTCTAGAGGGATATTCAAGATGTGGTCAGCTGGCGGAGAGTCTGAACCAGGGAAATAATAGGCAGTAGTAAAAGGTACTGCGTTTAGATCAGATGTTTCAGGCCGCTTGGGTGCAACAGTGATATCAACGCCTGATCCTGAGCCAAAGAGATCCCATCTAAAAATTCCAGTAGTCCAAAAAGGATCTTGACCCTCAGGTCCTTTGAAAGGTCCGATTGGTGATCCAGAAGACTAAAAAACTAAATCTCCGGAAGAATTCACTCGCACAATACATCTCCTCGAGTCGGGAGGAAGTCAAAAGTCCTCTCGAGAATTCGTAATTCAGAACCATTCTAGAGAGTCAGTTATTTCCACTTGTCGAGTGGCAACATCTTGGACTTCACTCTGTTGAGGAGAGCCCTCCATTGGTTTGGTAGGCAAGGGTTGAGAACCTTCCAAATCTTCTTGGGGTAGGCCTTGCATTCTACGTGAACAGCGTGGAGGGTCAATTGTGATTGAGTTAGAATCTTATGAAAGAAATTCTATGGCCAACTTGGGTAAACAAATAGCATACGCTAGTAAAATATAGGTAGAAAAACCAAGCAAACAAGACCTTCCAATTCTGAATTCACTAGTTGGTGATGAAATCCAACGTCACGATGATGAGACAAGAAGGGGTTGGGCTAGGGTGGAAAAGTTACGTTGACGACTTGCTTAACGAACTTACACCCTGGTGCAAGATCCCACACATAATCGTCGGTATAACCTCCAAGGAGCCTGAGTGAGTTTGGCCAACGTCGATTCTAGGTACCGTGAAGACTTACCTCTTAATGATCACCTTGTGTAAGACCCTAAGAAGGTAGGATACTAAGGTTACCACCAACAATAATAATGCCTGGGGGAATAGTCGACAGTCAAATCCACATGCAAGGGCAAGGAATCTAGCCCAAAATCAGCTTGAGAGGCTTCCACTCATCATTGTGGGTATACCTTCAAGTGACCCCCATAATACATGCAATCTCTACACCAATATCAACAAAGTAGGGTGAGTAACTCTGTCAATCTCAATGTGACCTCGGGTTTGACCCTTGTGTGAGAAGGGCTTCCCAAGAAAAAATGTTGTAAATGGAATTTGACACTCCTTATCAAAAGATACTATTGTGTGTTTTGTGCTTTGGAGAGTGTGTCTCACTGCCTATTCCAAATCTCTATCCTAGCTAATGTTGGTGTAAAAGAGTCCTAGAAAAAGTTACTAGTTTAATTTTAAAATTGTGCAATATTATTAAAGGTTGTTGTTACTCAAAAGGAGACGGAAATGAAACCGATGTTGTGTGAGACTCTAACCCAAAAATACATAAATAGGAATGAATGATACAAATTTTTTGTTCGATGAATCCTATCTATAGGAAGGAAAGAGGAGTTTTCTGGAATAATACAAACTACGATGTATGATCTTCTTTGAAATGTAATATCAAACAACCATGAACAATGCAAATTCCCTATTCATTCTTTTTTAGTACTTGAATGCCAATATTTTTGAAAAAAGTTGCTTAAAAAATAAAATGTCTTTAATTTTTATTAGAAACCAAACAACAGGGGTGGAACTAAGAAAAAACAAGCAACCAACGAAAATAAAAATGCACAACAAACACCCAAACCAATCTTTCAATGAAGACAAAAATAACAAACTGACAAGACCAGTCTTTTCAAATGCACATGGGTAACAATTTTCCAAGTAACAAGCAATTGAAAAGAACAATTGATCTCAACTTTTAAACCAATCAAAGGCTCCCAACCAAACAAGCACTCAGATTTCAAAACCGGAGATTATACCCTTGTTGTGAAAAGGTAAAGAGGTAAAAATTGAGAAAACATGATCAAGAAGAGCTTAATCATTCATGAGATTTGAAGTCAAGAAACCTTCAATCATTGGCCAGAGAAGTTCTTCCTAGACACACAAACAAATCTGGGCATTTGAGGACACAAAAGACTTAGTCCAAAAATTTTGCAAGTGGGTTTGTAGGCTGGCAATGAGGTACAATGCAAGAATCAAGGATTCTCTCAAGCCAGACATAGGCAGAATGCGAGAAGTTCGCACTGAACTTAACAATAGGGTGTGAACTTTAGTGGTTCTCGCAAGCTACAGAAGGGTGCAGTGGGAGAAGGTCTGTAATCAAGAAAATTTTGGAAAAAAGACAAAACTTCTGAGGGAACTTCTGGATCTAGGGAGTCTGTAAGGGTCTCCTCAAGACTCAGAGATTGATGGGAATGAAAAATGGTGGGTTAATATAAAATGGCCAAGAAAAACCCACCAAAAATGGGTTGTATCCCTAGTGGAGTTGCCAAATTTGTTATCGGACAAATCAATAGGTGTGGACACTAACAGATCTCCCTAGAGCCACCTAGATCTAGAACAAAATAGGACAGGACACGACTCTTTCCCTAAGTTGTAGTCATTGAATCTACTAATATGAAGGAACAAGTGACATACCTTTATATTGCTTCCTTAGGTCTCTGTTGTTCCCTCTTCACTCCAATGCTCTTGTGAAGTCAGGTCCAAGACAACACAAACCAACCAAAGTGAAGATAGAAAAGTATATTCAATGTCAACCTATGCATATGATCAAGGAGTTATGCTATAAAATAAGAGTGATTTTATGGGAAAGGGACATGTCGTTGTATTATATTAAATGAAAGTAGAAGATACAACCTGATTTCCTTGATGTTGTAAGCTTCCTTTCAGTGACCCTTGGTTCCGACACATACATTGGCTCTACACTTGCATGAAGAAGATCTATTTCCTCTTGATAGACCAAATAGAGTCTTCAAGTTTCTGTCCAAGCAGGGTTCTTCACACAATTCTTTCACCAATTCTTCATTCAATCTTTCTTAACCTTTTCCATGAGAAACATTTCAATATATAGGAGAAGGAGGGATGGTTACATGGATGAGGATGATCCCACCAAATCCTAGAATTCAGTAGGATGTCAACCATGTGAATGCCAACTCATTTTCTAGAAGATCCCCTTCTAGAACCTTCGTGACCTCTTCTCCTTTCCAAGCTTAAAAACAGGTTCGCACCCTCTTTATGGAGCAGACTGAAAACAGTTCGCAACATAAGTGTGAGTGGACTACGAGAATGAGGGATTCTCGCACCATGTAACATAGGCAGCCTGTGAACTCATCTTAAAAATGTGGTTTTTGGAAGAAGACAACAGTCACTTTTCTCAGGCAAAAATTCCTTGTGGGAGCCTGAACACATCACTTGTAGATACATCACCAAAGTGACCAAAATCATGTGTAACAAGGGGGAAACCTTACCTGAGGCCCCTTCTTGATCTGAAAAATGCATTGGTCTTCCAGTTAGCATAGGTGTGTTCCAAGATGTTCCTATGCAGGCTCAAATCCATTCTATGAATTATTCTAAGAAACCATTTGCTTGAGTACTAAGAAAACAAAAGAATGCTTTACTCTATCAAAGGCATTTTCCATATATAATTTTATCACCATACCTTTATCTTTACGACTTCTATTGGAATGGACCACTTATTGCATCGAGATTATGTTATTTGTGATTTGCTTGTTTTCCTTGAAACCACCATGATTCTTTGAAACAAGTTTGGGGAGGAGTCTTTTAAGGATGGTTTAAGGTGGGTAGCTATAATTTTTATCATAACTTTATAAGTTTTATTGCACAAAGAGATGGGTCGAAACTTGGAGAAATTTGAGGGATTAGTTTCTTTGGGAATAAGGGCTAGAAATGTTGAATTGGTTCACCTCCCACTTTTTTTTTCTCGGAGTGTAATTAAGCATCCACTTTAACTTAGATTTGATTATATCCCAGAAGTGCTTGAAAAACCAGGCAGAAAAACCATCGGGACCTAGAGCTTTGACCTGTTCTAGACCCCTTAGGGCTTGGTAAATTTCTTCTTCAGTAATCTCTTTTGTAAGAGAGTTATTTTCTTTTTTCGTTATACTATGTGGGATATGTTCTAACATTTCCTAATCAGAGAGTTCATTTTCCTCTATATTGTTTTGAGAGTAAATATTTTCGAAATGATGAACTAAAACTTCCTTTATTTGACCAAAATTTTCCAACATTTGTCCTGATTCAGATTGAATTTTTGAGAAAGATTTTTTTATTTCCTTTGTTGGGATTGTTTGTGAAACAAAGAGGTGTTTGAGTCCCCTATCATAAGACAAAGACTGTGAGATTTCATCCTCCTCCAAAAATGGAAGGAATTAATAACAAAATGACATTAATAAGATGCTCATGAATGATTAAAGAGTTCATCCATCAATAACCATGTTTCAAATAAGAGAATATAACATGAATAATAAAGAGCCAAATACAACAAGAACTTGATAATGGATTTCACCAATATGTGGCTACGTCTCTAGGTCCACTTCCAAGTGGAGGACTTCTTTATTGATCTTTAAATGCTCAAGTTCTCTTTACAATGGCTCCTTGTTGTTACAAACAGGATTCTAGTCTATTGTAAAATACCTCCTTGTGCAGATGCACACATGCCTCAACAATCTCCTCTCAAAACATGACAAAATGCCCCTCAAAACATGAGAAATGGGCCACAAACTCCAACTCTTATTTACATTCCCTGCATACAAAGTACCCTCTCAAGCTCAACAATCTTGGTTTATATAATTTTTAAGCTTAGTTGGGGAAGCCCAACTTCCCACAAAGATCTGGCCTCTTTTTGGGATCAAATCCCCCTCCAAATAGATAAGAAATCTCCAAAAATGCCCAATCTTGGCCAAAACTACAAGCACGTAATCCATTGTTGTAACAAAAATCAAAATTATCCCCAAGGGCATGGGCGTGCGCTCCAAAACAGGGTCACATGGAAATAAAATGCCAAGCTCCAACCCCTAAGGGTTGTGTGTTGGCCCTTAGCCCGCAAGTAAAGGTCACATGGTAATATATCATAGGACCGCACCCCAACATTTGCGCCTGGGTTATGGGCACCACCCCCAAGTCATATGGTGGGAAGGTGTTATAAATCCACCCCAAATATTTTCATCGAACTATGGAGTGGAGTAGCATCAGGCCTTTGGTTATGTTGGATATGCCAATAAATCCATGGGCTGGGGCTTAGCTCCAGCCCCCTTTCACCTCCGTTATGCATTAAGCCACTTTATATATTGTAATGTGGACTTATTATAACAATTCCCCTCCATAGTGCATTGGAAATCCGCACTTCCCCAAGGCATTTCTCCTACCAAGAGGTCATGGGGTTGAATCCCATGAAGCTCAAAAAAATTTAACCAACCAACAAATGCTGGGGTGCCACGTGGTAGCCCACGTCTGGGCCATATGGCACCTTTTAATTTTTCCACAAAATGTGCCACTTGTCGAAAAGGGATTGGACCACTGTCATCTACCCAGTCAACATGATTTTGTATTTCCACGTGTCTTAATGCTACGTCAGCATTGGCTTTTTGCCTGTCGACCCGTTGACTTTTTCCCTGTTTGGGAAAACGATCAGAGTGCAATAACTCTCACATACAACTTCCATTTGAGGAAGTAAATATATGGACAGAATCAACATGATGAGATGGTCGCAATGGAATTGGTTTCATCTCATTCCGAGAAATTTCATTTTTGAGCATTTTTTGGACCTAGGGAGCCTCCTCGATCAAATCTTCTTCTTCTTTCCTCATGGTGGCATGAATATTTTGGTAGGATTATTTTTCCTTCATTAGGGTTGCTTCTGTCACTTCTTCAGTTTCCAATTATTGTTGAATGTCAACTAGATTAGATAGCCAAGAAACTCTTTGTTTGTTTGGAGGGACATAAGAATTTTAACCCAATATTTTAGAGCCAGTTTAACCAGTCTCAATTTACTCTCCCACATAAAAATCAGTGAGCTTGAAATAAAGGAGGACCAGACCTTCTATAAAAGGGAGATGACTGATTCAAAATCAAGCCAAAGGGGATTGAAATGAAAAGGTATTGGGACAAAATTTTATCGGGGATATGGGAGAGAGTGATTGACTCATGATCAGAAAGAGAAAAGGGGAGAATGCATGAGGAAATGTCCAAGAGAAGGAGAAGGAGGTCGTTATGAATAAGGAAGTGATCCAAGCAAGCGAAAATGTCGCACAAACCTGATCTTCTATTACTCCAAGTGTATTTGCGTCTTGTTGGCTTTATATCCTGGAGATCTAAATTTGAGATAAGATCTTCCAATTTTTATCTCATGGGGTCACGAACCTGACTTCTACCCCCGCCCTTTTTCTGACTAATGAAGGTGGGTGTTCAAATCACCTGCTATAATGATAGTTAATAAATCTAAGATTTTTTCACAACAAACAAGGAAGGTCAACATTCTAACATTTTTGAATAGCTATTTGGCATATATATATTTATGAAAGAGAATTTGTTATTAGAATATGTATTCCTAAGAATAGTAAGAATCCAATGATTTTCTCAAAAAATACCTCTAGATCCCACTAGTCGGAAACCCAAAGAGTCAAGATTCCTCCAAATGATCCTACTGAAATTTGGGATATTCCTTCTCCATTTCGCATGGCTATTTTGGCACTCGCTAACACCATCGATTCCTCCATTTTTGTCTCCTGGAGGAGAATTACAAAAGGCTTCTCTATTTTGATAATATCTCTGAGAGCTTCGACCTTATAGTTTCTCTCAAATTTTCTTCAATTTCAGGATAAAAATTTCATTGATGAGGGTTAAAGCACGCCCACCCATTGGGTGAAAGCAGATTAGGACCCTTATTGATTCATTTTCTTCCCATGTTACTCAGATCAATTTTAATGCAATGTTTCTTTCCCTGGGATTTTTCTTTATTAGATGTTTCTTCTCAAACATCTTTGTGTGTTCTCCTCCATGATCTTCGAGTTTTTAATAGTTTCGTTTCTCCCTTCTCAACATCTTGTATCGAAGTTCCTTTAGGGGGATTCTGATCTATAATAATTGGTTTTTTTGTTTCTTTAGTGACTTCTTGATTGGATTCTTGAAAATTTTCCTCATCCCCTGAGCCCTCCTCTTCACGATCCTCTGATTGAGAAGAAATCTACAAAGGTTGGTCACTTACTACATTAGGGTTTGGATTCAGATTCATTACTCCTCTTCACATAGATGATTCTCCTAAAATACCATATTTGTTCGTCATGGGTAGCAGGATCTCAGTTTGCTTTATTATTTCTTTTCTCTTTCCACCACTAGATGTCGATGCCCTGCTTATCTTGTTTTGTGTTGCTTTGGGGTTTTTCTAGGGTTTAAAGATCCTTGGTTTTTCCTAGTAACTTTCCCCGTATTTTGTTTCTTTCTTACCTGTTGCTAGCCTTCCTCTTGTTCTTCCCCCTCGCTTCTTGTTCATATTTATTTTGTGGAGAGTTTCAAGAATATTTCCATATTCATTATATATTTTGCATTTAAAGGGTAGTTGTTCATAATATAACTTTTGGATGTGAGTCCAGGCATCCAAGGTAATCTTAATCCCTTATGGAAGCCCTTTTTCTAAATCAACTTTAACATAGATTCTTGCACAAGAAAACATGGATGATTTATGTTTAGATATATCAATATATTTTCAAATAGAATCCCAAATACTCTTCAAAACATTGTCTCCCCATCAATGAAATGGTAGGTGAGGGAGGAAAACCCACACATGTACTGATGTGTTAAAACCCTAGAAGACAAGTCAACCTAGTAGAATAAATAATATTGTAATATTATCTTCCAGAAAGACAAGTCAACTCCACAAGAAAAAGATAAAAAATATATATAATTACCATAAAGTCAGTTCGGCCCAGCCAGAAAATTCATTGGATAGATTAATACAAATAGAGGATGTTTTAGCTCATTTGTACACCCAATCAGAGCACAAGTCCTGTGGAGAGATGCAGTTGCAGCTGCAAGCAGAGGAAAAAGGGCGTATGGTCATCTCTAGGAATTGTTCTCTCTCTAAGTGATATTCTTGGTGATATTCTTTGTGAAAATCTTGGCGATATTCTTGGTAATACTCTTGGTTATATTATTTCTAAGAATGGTGCAAGTTTGAGAGAGTAGTGTAGTTGTAGCTACTGCAATTATGTATGGTACTTGTTTTGTGGATATGGATATTTTCTCTCTTATGTGCTACCCTTGGAGAAGTAGTGCTCTACTTGTCTTGAGTTTTTTCTGCAATTAGTAGCTAGGGTTTATTTATTGTTTCTAGTATGTCTTTCCAGAATAATTATGTCAAAGGTTAAGGTGCTCGAGGGTGGCTGCGTTCCTATAGTTGGGTGACAATAGTGATATTTTCTATGGTAAAACTAGAACATCAATTTTTTAACAGTTTATGGGCCCATGCCACCTTTTGGACAGTCTAACCACTAGAAGGTAGCATGGAAGTTCTTTGTTAAGCTCGTTGTGGAACCAATTGCAGCTGCAGTTAGGTTTTCTTATTGTGCAGCTGCAAGAAACCCTAACTTAACCTTATGGGAACTTCAAGTGAGAAGTTTGGCATAGTTCCTGGAAATTCTAGTGTGCCTTATCCTAGCACACCTATTGGTACTCTCAGTAAGAAAAAATGTCAAGTTTGAGTTTTTGGTCAAATTCAAAGTCAAAGGTTTCCTTGTCAAAGTCAAATTCAAAGGTTGACTTTTGGTCAAAATTGAATTTATGGTCAAAGTTGAAATTTCTGAGTTTCTAGCCTGTTCTAATCATTGAATATTTTTAGTCGGTTTCTAACCTCTTCTTATCAAGATAGTATCTAGCCTCATATTAGAAGACAAGTCGAACGATGTTGCAAATTTCAAAGGTATGCACTTGTATATGTTGTTCATATTATATCATCCAACAAAATAATGAGTCTGTTTTGCAGGGGATGTACAAGAGACCTTGACCAAACAATGATCTTAGATTCAATACATTCAGAGGAACAAGCAGTTGAGGCTACAGGTTCAAGGTTTGATTGATCAAATTTTTAATATTTACACATATCAAGTTTGATAGTTGAGTTGTGACAACAATTTTTGAAAGGTTATATTACTTCTAGGTATACTTGGTTGCATGTAAGTATTATTGATATAGATGCTTATTACACGTGTTTTCAAAATGAACTAACATCTCCTCTAGGAGATATTCCTTGTTTCCGGGCAGGTCACCTTGGTAATTCTATGATCCTTGTTACCATAGATATGTTCTTATGAAAATGTTATTGGAAATAATTTTCATCTTGTTGTTCTTGTTCTGGGAAGGTCATAGGCAATATCTCTAAGAAGAAGCTAGAGTGATAGTTTCAAGCATGGAGAATATGACTTCATGAGTGGTGAAGAAGATGGTCTCACCAAGTATCAGTTATAAAGGAAGAATGGAAAGAAGAAAGAATAGAAGGAATATGTGATGGAAGAATATTAATCATGAAAAACGATGTATGGGAAATTGTGCCTAAATGGATTTAAAAGATAAAACATGTAGTGGATAGAAGTATCGATAAATACAAGAAAGGTCTAGGGCTAGAAGGTTCTCCTAGAAGGAGGGAGAAGACTATTATGACAACTTGTTCCAGTAACTAGATATACCTCTATTTGAGCCATTATATCTCTTGCAGTATCCATGGGTTGGATTTTACATTAGATGGATGTAAATATTGTTCTTCTCAATAGAGTAATTGAAGAAGAATCATATGTAGAGAAACCTCAAGGTTTTGAGGTATACCAAAAGAGACCCATGAATGTAGATAGAAGAAGACCTTGTATGGATTCAAGAAAATTGGTGTAGAGCCTCTCATGTACAATAGAAGCGTGGTGAAAACTTCCCATGATAGAGGAAGTGTATCGAAATGGTTCTTTAGAAGTTTGGGATGATGGATTACAAATCCATGGAAAACTCCCATGATGACATATTTGAAGAAGTTGAGAGACTCTAATCCAATAGACTTGTCCCTTTATCGGTAATTGATTGGATCCTTGATGTATTCGATGAATACTATGTCGGACATTTGCTTTGTTGTGAACATGTTGAGCTAGTTCTAGGTGGAACCTAGCAATGAGAATTGAATAATTGAAAAGCATGCCTTGAAATATCTTCATGGACATTTGAGTTATGATATACAACTTCATGGATTTATCGATTCATATTGGGCAGGTAGTGCAGATAACAAAATAAGTACTTCTTGGATATGTTTTCAGTTTGAGATTTTCCATGATATCATGGGCTAGAAGGAAACAAAAGTCTGTTGCACTCAGCATTGCAGAAGAAGAATATATTGTAGCTTGTGATGCTTGTACAAAATTAGTGTGGCTTCGTAAGCTGGTTTCAGGACTATTTGATCAGGTGTTGGATTTCACCATGATATATTTTGCTAACTAGAGCTGTGTAAAACTCCCAGTGTTAAGTACCTGAATGGATTTGAAGATAAATCTCAAAATAAACCCACAATATCAATAAGAGTAATCAAAATCATTCACCAAATAATGAACACAAGAAATAGAAAAAACCCTTGGGGTAGGGAAACACCATACAATGGATCCT
This sequence comes from Picea sitchensis, assembly GCA_010110895.2. Lineage (NCBI taxonomy): Eukaryota > Viridiplantae > Streptophyta > Pinopsida > Pinales > Pinaceae > Picea > Picea sitchensis. Next base: position 231,997 of record SNQJ01S0030013.1, read on the forward strand.
ATTATGGAAGGGATCCTCTCATGTTCACTTGCCTCTTTGAGGAGGCCTCCTCCTATCGAGATACCGCTCCAAATACAATAATTCTTTTCTATATCTCATTACATTGCTTGAACCCCTTTATATAGTTCTACCAACCACCTAAGAACATTCTAGAGGAATAACCTTATAGAAGTATAACCTTCCAAGAATTCCTCTTACATTTATTATATCTAACTACCATAGTGGGCCTTATTTAATACTATACTAGACCTAGTCCAAATTGAATGGCCTCTACTATTATAAATATGGGCCCTCCGGGCCCCCCACTACCTGTCTAGCTACCTAACATTCCATCCCCCTTATGAAAGAATTGTCCTCAATGCTTTTTATGAGGGTGTACAACCATATACCAGGATCCCATGGATACATGTGGACCATAGTGCTGAAGTAAACTACAGAACCAAGGTCCCATGTAGAAATGAAAGACACCATGTTGAAGTATTCCAACCGCCATTGTAAACCGAGGTATCCTGTCCAAGTGCTCATGTGAACTCCATGTGGAAGATATGGGAACCTAATAAACAATTGAAAATAATGTTCCAAAGACCGACCCCTGTCATGTGGATCGAAATAAGAAGATCCATAGGGTTGTAAATAAATCTAGAAGGAATAATACCATTGTAGAATATGCAGGATGGACACTGGTAATCATAATTGGCTTTTGATTTGTCACATTGATGTTCTCTATAGAAGGTGGAGTAGAGTCATCAAATAAAATATGAACGTGGTTGTCATCCCATAAATGACAATTATCCATATACCAATCATCACAATCGACCTCAAAATCATACCAAACATATACTTATTGAGTATATGCATCCTTGATGTCCTCTATAAGATATCTCTCATGTATGCTAGCTAAGGACCTTTGAACCTTGTGACAACTATCCCTAATAATTTTTTGCCCCTCGTGAAGATGTTGCTCAATGGCTTTAATCTTATGTAGAATGCCCATGAGGATTTGAGATCCAATATCCATTGAAAACACAACATATAATATATCAAAATAAATCTATTAAAATGATTTATCCAATGATATTGATCTGATAGCAATATGAACACCCTGTGAAAAGTTATGAACCCCGCTCGTCACAAAAGCCCCCAAAAATGACTGATTTTAAATCAACGATATCTTTGCTTTTGGAGCTCCAATTTGGATGATTGTTTTTTTGAAGTCAACTATTTTTGAAAGAGGAACTTATATAGGTAGTTTTTTTTACCAAATTCGGCCTCCATGTGCTACATAAATAAAAAAAACATCGCATTTTCGTATGTGGAAAAAACCCTAAAAATTTGCATATTTTAAAATGTCGATATCTTGACTTCCCGAACTCTGTTTCGGACGATTTTTTTTTTTTTAATTTGGTGTTATTTTGAGAGGAACTCATATATAAAACCCATTTCTGAAAAAATTGCATAGAAATATACAAAAAATTTCCAGAATGTAGTGGCTCTCTTTTTCTTCTCCGAGAAAATATGCAAAAAAAAACAAAATGCCCACGCTTCTTACCAAGGAAAGTGCTCTAATACCAATTGTTAAGTACCTGAATATATCTGAAGATAAATCTCAAAATAAACACACAATATTAATAAGAATAATCCAAACCATTCACCAAATATCGAACATGAGAAATAGAGAAAACCCTTGGGGTAGGGCAACACCATACAATGCATCATATTATGGAAGGGGTCCTCTCCTGCTCACTTGCCTCTTCGAGGGGGCTTCCTCCTATCTAGCTACCGCTTCAAATACAATAATTCTTTTCTATATCTCATTACATTGCTTGAACCCCTTTATATAGTGCTACCAACCACCTAAGAACATTCTAGAGGAAGAACCTTCTATAAGTAGAACCTTCCAAGAAGTCCTCTTACATTTATTATATCTAACTACCATAGTGGGCCTTATTTAATACTATAGTGGACCTAGTCAACATCGAATGGCCTCTACTATTATAACTATGGGCCCTCCGGGGCCCCCACTACCTCTCTAGCTACCTAACATTAATGTTAGGTATTTAGAGAGGCAGTGGGGCCCATTCAATGTAAGGTGGATTAGGTCCACTATATTATTAAATAAGGCCCACTATGGTAGTTAGATATAATAAAGGTATTAGGAATTCTTACATTTATTACATCTAACCTTCCAAGAAGTCCTCTTACATTTATTAAATCTAACTACCATATTGGGCCTTATTTAATACTACAGTGGACCTAGTCCACATTGGATGGCTATATTATTATAACTATGGGCCCTCTGAGCCCCCCACTACCTCTCTAGGTACCTAACACCCAGAGAACTCAGTGTTCCATGGGAAGTCAAAGAACATTGAGATCAAGTGTTTTTTTCTCCATGATAAATTCCAGAGGGGAGAAGTAGTTCTCTAGTATATCTCCTTGATGAGTAGATAACATATATTTTGGTAAATCCTCTGTCCAAGATGAAAAGTTTGTGTAGTTAAGGGACAAGCTGGAATCGTGGAGATGACTTCCTTATTAGAAAGGGAAGTGATTAATCCCCAGGCTGGGAGGGAGCACTGATATGTTATTGATATATGGAAAGTCATTTTCCATTTTGGAAAATGGTCCAGGATTGGAAGTCACTTTCCAGTTCAGAAAGTGGTCCAATATTTTTTATGGACATTCATTTTCTAGTTCGGAAAATGGTCGAGAACAGACAGTCATGGTCTGATAGATTATTGATGTACCATAGACAATGATTCCCCCTTGTGACCAGTGTGGGGGAATGGTATAAGACAATCATTCTTCTTGGAAATCACTCTGAGAAGTGGTCAAGTAGAATGGTCTACCTCTGCGAGCAATGATTCTTTCGAAGTTCACAGTTGTGTGCAGTTTCAAAGAATGGTCCAATGTAGGAGGTTGGTGCAGGACAACCATTTCTGTAGGAAATGGTACAGACAGTCATTCCCTAGGGAAGAATCATTCTCTCTAGGTTGCACTATGATTAGTTTCATAAGAATGGCCCATTTAGGTTGAATGGTCCAGGTTCAACAATTAGGGACAGTCATTCCTTAGGGAAAACTCATTCTCTTCAGGTTTCACTATGAATCATGTTGGAAGAATGGCCCAGTTAGGTTGAATGGTCCAGGTTCAAAAATCAAGGACAGTTATTCTTCTATGCTTGAGAAGAATAGTCTAGATAGCCCATGGATTATGTTTAACTTTCTGAGGGTAGATGCTCTTCCAGATTGTTAAGCCCTAATATTGGCTCATTACCCCTTAATTGGGGCATATTAGATTAGTAATGATATTTTATTTATGTCGGATTAGGCCATTAGTTGTAATTTAGATTAGTAATGTTATTTTAATTATGTCGGCTTTAAGCCATTATACCTCCTAGTCTCCTATATATACCAAGGAGACATTTTCATTTTGAATCATCTTGTACTTG
>SNQJ01S0030014.1:0-39899 GCA_010110895.2 Picea sitchensis
CCTAAGAAACTAGGGGGTTGGAGCCTCCTTCCAGTTGTAGCTGGAAAACAAAGGAAGTTGGTGCTTCCAATGAATGTAATTCTTCAAGACATATAAGAAAAAGCATTTTGTGGTTTTCTCTCGCTTCAAGTTTCCACGTAAAACACGGGTGTACTATGTATATGTATGATTGTTCATTTGTTCATTGCTCATTATTGGATGATAATTCTACATTGATATAACAGTTGGATTATTTGGTTTAAAAAGGATTATAATTTCTCTATTATTGATTCACCCCCCCTCTCAGTAATCCAACAACCTTTACAGAAGGTCCATAACATTTACATCCATCATACTATTTTGTTACAAGATCTGTGATGTTATTGTATATGAAATACGTTAGTGTTTAGTAAGACAATTGCACCAAATTAAGTATGTCAAATAATGTTATAGATATAACAAATTAATCAACATGCTTACCAAAACACACTCATAGTCTCGAATAACCTTGCATGGTGTATGCACATATGCCATACAATGTAAAATATATCTCTATTGGGATGGATCTTGATACTTCATATACATGTATCCCTTCCCATAATTGCTTTAATTCATCGAACAATGGTTGGATGTAGAAATCCATTCTCTTCACTTGTCTTTTACTAGAGACTATAAGAGCCAACATAAGATGTCCATTCTTTATGGACAACCATGGGAGGATATTGTAATTGATCACTACCACTAGCCAAATGGGATAGTCGGTATTTTAGAGGGAATATGGGTTAATATTGTATTTTCATGTACCTTTATAAGAAGAACATCCAATGATAGGAGACCACCCTAGCTAATACAACCTCATCAGCTAAGTAAATTAGAACATGGACTTGCAATTCCATGAAACTTGTTGGTAGTTCTTGTTATCTCCCAAAATGAATCAGTCAATTTGTTCCATTTTGTAGGTGATAGCATGGTCATAAAATAGGGTTCTATATAATTTTTAGAATTTAGAAGTGTCAAAACATAGGATTTAAGATTTTATCCTAGAAATAAATCGATCCTCAAGAGGTCTTTTCAAAAATTTAAGAAAAAGCCTTTCAACAGCTAACATCTGTGTTGAAGTTGAAGTTCGTTGGTGAAAGCCTCAGGTTTCAATGGTTAAAGTGTACTCCCCGAAGCAAGCGAGCCGGTGAAAGCGCTAACATGGATTTTTCTCCAATGACTCCAGAAACCCAAAAAGGATACGTCGGACACACATCATACAATCATCATGGCAAGCTAATGGAAGCAAATGAATGATGACACCGTTTCATCACGTTCTTGCAGGACATCATGACATATTGTGCTCGCATATTTCGTGCGGAAACAAGAGGAGGGTTTGAGGTGACGAACTCTTAATCATCATTGGAGACAGAGGATAAAGTACCAGCTATCCGGCGACATCAAATCAAATCACCATTTCTTATTTTGAACTCATGGTGTTCGAAATTTCTATTATGAGGTTTCATTTTTCAATTGACAACATGGGGTCATTTTCACCAGTGCCAACTTTTTCCTTATTAAGAAGATTACTGTGTCAACCGTGTGAAAATCAACCGATGATTAAGTTTCATATGGTGAGGAAGCAAGGAGGGCTACTTCTGAGGAAAGAGTTAGATAATTTATCCTTTTTGCAGTCTTATCCAGAGGTGCAGAAGCAATTCTCAGACGCAAGTTGTATGACATATGTAGAAAGATTACAGCAAGGTTATCACCAGGCAACAACAGAGATTTTTGCAAAGACAAATGCATCTTTTGAGAAGCTAGCACGTGAAAGCATTAAATACAAGAAGAATAAGAAAAAAATCACAAAGGATTATAATAGCTTATGGTGGTTAGCTAAGCACCTAAAGAGGAAAATCAAAAAATTGAAGGAAAAAATTAACACACACCCAGATTTACAGGTGCTGGCCCAAGTTTCTATAAATTTGCAGGGAGAGCAATCAAATGAACAATGATTTTTTGATGGAACAATAGTTTTGAATATGAAAGGTTTCCTTTTTTATCAAAACAGAGCTTTCACCAGCACAGAAGGCGAAATTATAACCAATTAGTTGTTGAAAAGCAGAGCTTTCATCAGCTAATTAGCAAATCCTAAATGGGTGAGAAATAATATTTTAGAAGTGTCAAAACATAGGATTTAATATTTTATCCTAGAAATAAATCGATCCTCAAAAGGTCTTTTCAAAAATTTAAGAAAAATCCTTTCAACAACTAACATTTGTTTTGAAGTTGAAGTTAGTTGGTGAAAGCCTCAGGTTTCAACGGTTAAAGTGTACTCCCCACAGCAAGTGAGCCAGTGAAAGCACTAACATGGATTTTTCTCCAATGACTCCAGAAACCCAAAAAGGATACGCTAGACACACGTCATACAATCATCATGGCAAGCTAATGGAAGCAAATGAATGATGACACTGTTTCATCACGTTCTTGCAGGACATCATGACAGATTGTGCTCACATATTTTGTGCGGCAACAAGAGGAGGGTTTGAGGTGACGAACTCTTAATCATCATTGGAGACAGAGGATAAAGTACCAGTTATTCGGTGACATCAAATCAAATCACCATTTCTTATTTTGAACTCGCAGTGTTCGAAATTTCTATTATGAGGTTTCATTTTTCAATTAACAACACAGGGTCATTTTCACCAGCGCCAGCTTTTTCCTTATTAAGAAGATTACTGTGTCAACCATGTGCAAATCAATTGATAGATTAAGTTGCAAATGGTGAGGAAGCAAGGAGGGCTATTTCTGAGGAAAGAGTTAGATAATTTATCCTTTTTGTAGTCTTATCCAGAGGTGCAGAAGCGATTCTCAGACGCAGGTTGTATGACATATGTAGAAAGATTACAGGAAGGTTATCACCAGGCAACAGCAAAGATTTTTGCAAAGACATGCAGCTTTTGAGAAGCTAGCACGTGAAAGCATTAAAGACAAGAAGAAGAAGAAAAATATCACAAAGGATTATAATAGCTTATGGTGGTTAGCTAAGCATCTGAAGAGTAAAATCAAAAAATTGAAAGAAAAAATTAATACACACCCATATTTACAGGTGTTGGCCCAGGTTGCTATACATTTGCAGGGAGAGCAATCAAATGAACACTGATTTTTTGATGGAACAATAGTTTTGAATATGAAAGGTTTCCTTTTTTATCAAAACAGAGCTTTCACCAGCACAGAAGGCGAAATCATAACCAATTAGTTGTTGAAAAGCAGAGCTTTCATCAGCTAATTAGCAAATCCTAAGGTGAAATAGCTGGTGAAACTACATAATGAGAACTTTGAATATTTGAGCTTGAACAGAGCGATTTTGGAATGATTTAAAGGATAAGAGAGTATCAAAAGATTAATCACCAAATCAGGAAATATTCAGTTTCAAAGATTCGTGGAGATTTTGGAGGTGAATGCTTAATTGGTCAACTAAAGCTTTGTTCACAGTTGTTGAAATATTTCCAGCCACTGAAGACATGTGTCTTTTCCTCCACGACACATTAGGGACATATAAATGATGAAGACCAGATGTCAAAGACCAACTATGAAGACAGTTCGATTCCTAAGAACTAGTTCTTTATTATCCTATTGTATTCAGTTAGTTTTTTGCTTTCTATATTTAGAAATCCAAATCCAGTTTTCAGGGATCTGAGACTTGTTGTAAAGTTTATAAATGCCTATCTTTTTGACATACCAAGGGTTCGATTCTGGATAGAGGACTATATTATGTTGTAAACAGACTTTTACTATGATAATACAAATCACAGTTTTCTCTCTCTATTGATGTCAGATTCTCATTTTCCTTCTGTATTTTTTATTAAGTTGTTTTAGCTACAAAATGATTGTTATCTCATTGGTTAGCTCATAACTTGATATTAAGTTGCTTATCATTGTTTATTAAACCCTACACTTTGTATTCGGTTTATAAACATTGTTTTCTCACCCATTTAAAGCTATCATCTGATCATCAATCCTTGAGAGCACTGGTTTATTTGATTTTCATTTTACTGTCTGAGTGCCATACTGTAATCGAGTTATCCCATTGATCCACACATACATAAACACAAAAAACAAGTTTTCTTCAAGTTACCAAGCATCTTTGACCTACAACCTCAAAGAGTTTCTTGGAACAATAACAGTTCCTTCTCAAACATATAAATAATGTAAGTTATCTCTTGACACCATTGTGGAATGTTAGCCATGTGAATATCCTTTGACATAAACCAATGCACAAATGCAAATAATTTAGATATGGCACTATAAAAAAAAAACGTATACACAATTAATTAACACTAGAAAATAAACTCATACAAAATTAACTGGCATATAATTGTGAGTGCATAGCATATTATAGTCTACACTGCATAAAAGAAGCATGTAATTGACATGCATACCATCGGAAAGTTTATATGGTCATGTTATTTCATCCTTGAAATTTTTTTATCTATGGTGAAGCAACATCGTAGAGTTGACCCATATAAGGAAGGTGCTTTCACACCCAATGTAATATCCTTCACCATAGAAAAAATCATCTTTCTTCAAAATCCATGGGACAACACCTTCTTTAAAAGACCAAGAGGGACCACATCTCCTCAACTGTCTTTTCTTGGCCAATGTTCATTTTTAGTATTGGAATAAAGAAGAACTCTCCAAAAACCCAATGTGTCACTTTGTTTTGAATGAGATGTGGCTCCATAAAAAAGATGAATTTTTTTTTAATATATGCATGGGATCTAGTAAGTGGGAAATCTTGAGATGTTCCCAATATGGAAGTTCATAAAATATAGATTTTATTTTCATCTCAGTGGGCATTTTCTTGAAATAGCCGCCGAAAAATTTAGGATATCATCGAATATAGGTTCCCCATTTGAATTGAACAATTTTTCAATTTCCTTCTACTTCTTTGTGCCATGTGCCCTAAGCCAATCTATCAATGACAATATAGTAGATCTTTGGGTTCTCTTTGGTTTATCATTGAAAGCAAATGCTACTCTTCTATAAGGAGTACCCTTAAGCAGACGTACACTGGATTTTGTAGGTGGTTGGACCACCTTGCCTTTATAGAAGGTCCACAACATGTACACCCATCATACCATTTTGTTACAAGATCTGTGATGTTATTTTATATGAAACACATTAGTGTTTAATAATACATTTGCACCAAATTAAGTATGTCAAATAATGTTACAGATATAACAATTTAATCAACATGCTTACCAAAACACACTCTTAGTCTCAAATAACCTTGCATGGTGTATGCACGTATGCCATACAATGTAAAAGATCTCTCTATTTGGATGGGTCTTGATACTTCATACACATGTATCCCTTCCCATAATTGCTTTAATTCATCGACCAATGGTTGGATGTAGAAATCCATTCTCTTCACTTGTCTTCTACTAGAGACTATAAGAGCCAACATAATATGTCCATTCTTTATGGACAACCATGAGAGGATATTGTAATTGATCACTACGACTGGCCAAATGGAATAGTTGGTATTTTGAAGGGAATATGGGTTAACTCCATCCATGGATACGATTTATTTAAGGATTCATACTTTATCCTTGAATTTATCAAGCCATGTATCCTCCATATGCTTCATGGCTATTGAATCCATTATAATTCACATAACTCCTAGCTCACTTCTATGTGAGGCATGCCACCCCTCCAACATGGCTAATTATTTGTAATCAAAGATCTTTTGAATCCATGGGATTGCAAGCATGTGCTTCAATATCTTATGAGAAGGACCATGTTCCTTGCCCTTGTTTCTTTATTTTTGATACCTATCAAGCCCACATTCTAGAAATGTCTCTTTGTCCTTGTATTTGCCTCTATATAGAATGAAATCATTTGGACAAGTTTGATATGATATATACTCAACACCCAATGTTTTCAGCAATTGCTTTGCCTTTTCATAGTTGTAAGGGAAGATATTGTCACTTGGAAGCACCTTACCTTTGAGTAACATGAAATTAGTGGGAAATAGAAAATGTACATTGTCATTAAGCATGCATAAACTCACTTTTCATTGCTGATTGTGTGACAAGATTTTTTAAAATATAGGGGCTTAATGGTTAGTTAGCTCAATAGAGTTGAGAAGCATTCATATGACATACCATACATTTCTTTCAAGTTGTACATTAACATTTTTGTCTCTAGTTGGGTAAACCTTAACCCATGTCCAAAGAGGGGGGTGGTGGAAGCATATTTTAGGCTTTTGAAGAAGGTATCAATGATATGATCACTTTTCCCTAGCTCATCTTGCTAGAATGCTTGTAAAAACATTCCCTCCATGGCATATGTATCTCATAAGGAATCATCCCTACCCACCTCTATATTATTATCTTTATCCCCAACATGTGAAGAACCAACATTATTGTAGACATTCTAAATTGGTGACTTGGGATGTAGTGGAAATTGAATAGTTGGTTGATTCAACCAGTATTGGTATGCTTCCTCTCCTAGTTGTGCTCGTTTAATAGTCGTATCTTGATCTGGCATCATAGTGGGGTGCAATGGTAGATGGTAGATAGGTCGCTCATCATCAAAATCTTGATTGCAAAAATATTGAACACTAAATCAATGATATTAGTAAAAACAATGCATTAAATAGATTGTTTAAACATTCGACCGAACAATTATTAGAATCGTGTTTTTTTTTTCCAATAGCATGCATGCAACCAACCACTTTATAAAACAAATGTTGAATTAAGCAATACATTTATATTAATTCCATTGAAATCAAAAAACACAATTACTTAATGATATATTTCTTACACCCTAAAGGGTGTTTATAGTTAGTCCTAATGCATACCACTTTTGACGAGTGGTTGGTGTTCTACAGAAGTTATAGTTTATTAACAACTCATCACCAAGGGACAAACTGTGTATTGCATGCATAACAACAAATGTAAATGCCTTCCTTTTTATAAATAACTCTTTGTCATTGTAGTATTTCTCAGACGAACAATTCGCACTAAACAATGAACACCCACAACTATTTATGAACCCTTCAATATTTCCATGAGTGTGTGGATGACCATTGATATATAACAAGTTCTTCATGTTAAATTTTTTGGAAGCATAACCATTCATGCACATACTATGCATGGAAATGCCATGTTTGTATTTAACAATATTCATGTAATCATACTTACCATAAAGAGGACCATAAATGGCATAAGTGTTACTACTATTTGGAAGAAACAAATACATGTGAAAAGATAAGCAACCCAAGATTTGAACATCTATTTTAGACTTGGAAATCATGTAATTATTACCACAAAAGGAGAACTTTTGTCTCAACATTGGGCACAGGTAGGGAAGATGACCAAGTGCCACACAAAGCATAGTTGTAACAGGTTTAGTATTTACTTTGTAGATGAATAGGAAGAGAGAAGTCATCTTTATCCTCTAACAATTGAACTAACCTTAGTGTGTACATGGACATTTTTGCTCTTAGCTTGTACAACTTTTTGGATCTCCTAGTAGAGATGTTTTAGGTAGTATTGATATCATACTTCAGTTGACCAGAACTCTTCGTTGGATCAACAAAAGGAGATGGGATGGTCAATTTAGGATGAAACAGGGTTGATTTGGATTCCAACTTTAAAAAAAAAACATATCGAAGTGTGCATGCATGTCTTTTCTATATCACCTATTGGATCCTTGATCACAGTGGGATCTATTAGATCATCAACTTTGGGTAGTCAATCATTAATATAATGGGACAAAGTGGCACACCAAGGGTTTTCCTTTAATCCTTTATGTAGATTTTAACCTTGTACAATTATTTACTACAAACAGATTTTCAATAAAAGAACAGAAAATATAAAATGGCAAATACACACATTACACGGAGATTTTTCCCCTGGAAACCCAAACCAGGAAAACCAACATATTTTATATTCATTCCACACGATACATTGTTTGCAATACAATATACATATAGGATCTCGTAGCATCAAAAACCCTAATAAAATAACCTGGATTAGTTAACAACCCTAATTTCTTAACTGGAAATAGAAAACCATCGGTGAAAACCATGTGTCGAAAAGCCACCTAAAAACAGACGCAAAAACTGCCAAAAAACAAAATCTGGGTTGATGCCCTCGAACCCACACGCAGGGGGGGCTCCCACCCCCCTATGACCTCCTGGGAAAGGGGGTACTTCACCCCTCTCTGACCCCCTGAACGAGGGGCCTAGCGACCCCCTCTGTGACTGTTACTCCCCTACATGCTCGGTGCAATGTAGACTAATTATATCCATGCAAAGAATACAACACATACCCAAAATTATCCCACTTGTTGTTTTCTTTGCATACAAGGAGTTACAAGGTTGCATAGTCAAAAATCCAGGGCAGCAATGCCCATAGATCCTCTAGACCAAGAGAACTTCTCAATGCTCATAGATTTTGTTAATGAATCTACAACATTCTTCAAAGTGTCCACCTTCAGCAACAACACCTTCTTTTCTTCAACCATGTCTCTCACAAAGTGATATTGAACATCAATATGATTTGTTTCTTAATGATAAGTTGGGTTCTTCGCTAGAAAAATTGCACTTTGACTCTCACAATATAACCTTATAGTTTGTTGTACTAACCCAATGCTTGAACACAATCTTTGTAACCATAATGCTTCCTTTCTTGCATGAGTGGTTGTCATGTATTCAACTTTTGTAGTTGAAAGTGCAACTATAGACTGTCTTTTTCTCATCCAATTGATTTCTCCTCCAAACAGGTTAAACACATACCCGCTTGTAGATATTCTATGATCCAGGTCTCCATCCCAGATTGCATCCAAAAAGACATGTATGTCCAACACCTTGTCCAAACTTGGTCTTCCTTGATATCACAATCCATAACTAGTAGTGCCACACTTGGTCTTCCTTGGTCTTCCTTGAGACATGTCCTCCTCCTCTTCCTGTGTCTTGGGACATTGATCCACAGATAACTTTACACCTACAAGAATAGGGACCCTGACTAGTTTGCATTCCTGCATATTAAACCTCTGCAATATGGTCTCGACATATTTTCTCTAATTTAACCATATCTTCTTGTTTTTCCAATCTCTGTTAATTATCATGCCCAAAATGAAACTTGCAGCACCAAGATCCTTCATGTAAAATTTAGAGGACAATTGAGTTTTCACATCTTGGATAATCACCTTGTTGTTTCCTATCAACAACATTTCATCCACATACAAGACCAAATAAATCAAATGATCACCAATTAATTTAAAATACACACAGTGATCCTCTTTGCTTCATGTGAAGCCAAGTCCCAACATATAAGTATCAAATTTTTTATACCACTTCCTCGATGGTTGTTTTAAACCATACAGGGGATTTTTCAACTTGCTTACAAGCTCCTTCATTCCCTTCACAGCAAATTCTTCTGTCTGCTTCATGTAGATTTCTTATGTTGATTATTTGGGTTGGTTTTCATTGATGTCAACCATTGAAGAAAGTCTGGTAGCACAAAGGTTTGGGTAATGGAAACAAGTTTGTTTGATGTATAATGGTATGAGTTTTAATATATTTGAAGGTAAGACTATTCTAGATGGATAGTACATGTCATTCCATTTCTGGTGGTATGTGGAACGTCACATAACTCCTCATGGTTAGATATTTATGGCCATGTGAAGTTGGAGAACCCTCATGAGTCATCTAGAAGCCCCAAAAGGTCAAAGTAGTCAAAGTGGTTGCGAAGAAGAAATTATTTAAATAATAAAGTGAAGTGATGAGCGTACTATAAGTCAAAGTGGATACAAAATAAATTATTTAAATAATAAAGTTAATGGAGAAATTACCAAGTGGACAAGTGGTTAGAAGTGCGTTAGCCCTAAAATAAGGAAAGTGGTNTGTTGGACAACTGAGAGGGGGGGTGAATTAGTTTTTACTGAGCTTAAACAATTGTGCTTCTTTTTAAAACTCTTTGCAGAAACACAGAATGATTATCACAATAATGCAGAGAAATAAACACAGGCACATTCAGCATCAGTCACATATATGAGAAACACAGAGACATATATTTTTCGAGGAAACCCATGCAGGGTAAAAACCTCTTTTCTTTATATGATAAGTAGTAGTTACATTCTTTCTGGTATCAGCCACATATGAGCACCAACTCATAATGAGGGCTACAACCTCACTTTTGCAAGGCATTTGCAACTTGATGAGGAGCACCAACTCTCTGTTTTCTCACAGCACCAACTAGAGGAGCAGGCTGGACACCGGCGGGCTGGAGGATGTAGTCTGGACTTGGAAGACATGGGCGCTGGGACGCCGGGATCGGCAGGATTATCCCTATCACCTCAGGCCACCACGGATAATGGATTCTTGTTGCAGAACTTCTGGTGATATAAAATTATTCAATGAGCACCCATTGTTGTTGTTGTGCGGCTCCTTTAATCACTGTCTTTTTTAGGTGCCTTTATACTCTCTGTACCCGTATCCACGGTGCAGCCTTCCTCCAAGCGTTATCTTTTATCTGCGCTCGCTTTCCGTGCTCCGCGCTTGAATTTTCAGGCGACAACAACCCTATCTCTTCTTTTGTTCAGCATTCTTAGTCCTCGCATTATCTTTGTGCATGCAATATTTGCAATGCTTCCGCATGCTCACTCTGTGCCAAATTCCTCACCTCGAGGTGCTCTGGCGGTGATCATCATCAGACTCTTCCGACTTCTGGCATTTCAACCCACATTGTCTGTCAATATAGGTGTTAAACCGAGATTCCGTTTTCCCTCTGGCGGTTGAGACTCTTCGTATTCTCTAAGCGCGGTCGAGGAACTAATCCTTTATGTTTTGATTCGGACTTCAGCGGCTCATCCATCTATCAATTGCCTCCATGAGCGGTCTTCATTCCATTTGGTAGATTCCTTGAGACTCTTCACCTTCTCGTAAATCACCCTTGACTCTCTTCAGGTCCTCCGGTGAGCTTCATCGGTGCCTTCTAAGTTTCTTGTGAGTACAACCGGTAACCCTCGATCAAATTCAGATTCACTGGTTGGATGAATTGTTCATATGGTCGCTAGCGTTTAGATCCGCATGTCAATGGTTGGCCGTATTTAAGAATTTGAATTCGCGATCTCGTCTCGGCATTCAGCGTGATACGGGATCACCGACATTCAATACATGACGTAAAACTCGAGATGAACTACGATCAGCGATCCCGAGATCTTCGTAGTCGACCGGTCTGATCTTATATTGATCTACGCTTTCGCGAGTTATGTGATGAAGGTTCTTGTCACACCAAAATTAGCGATGACAAAGCTCGAGGAAGGGAGCTTATCTGCCGGCCCGAGCTCATACCCTTCATTGACCATGGAACGACCCGCGACCTTATGCATGAAGCTTTAGGTTAAGCATATCGCAAATTCGCAATTCAAGTTTCTTAGTTTCCATATTGCGATTCGCAAAACTACGTCACGGTGTACATCTGTGACGTCACACATGGATTGACCGTGTTGGTATTACCGCGATGTCACTTTGATTCGTGACTTTCATTTGCCTGAAATGTTGAATCAGTTCGACACTTGTCATTACCTAGTTGTGCCGCGTGTCGCTGATGTGGTATCTTTGACATGAGTCGAGTCGGCGGTCCATTCTCAGCGCTCTCACTACTTTCATTGACCTGCATTGAGTTTGGTTTGATCTCTCATGCTCTTATCTCATGAATCCAGGTTCGAGATCTCGTCGCCGCGAGTCCTCGGATGGGCCCGGTCGATCTTCTCGCCGCCGCATCTCATCCTGCGTGCCACCATTGACTTTGAACGCAATGGCGGGCCTTTATCCCTCTGAACCCCGAGTTGGCGAGATCTCTCAATCTCGCCCGTGTCTTTCAGGATGGGCCGGTCCACGATCTTCTTCACTTTACGCAGCCCTCGCAACTTTGAACCTGCTAATGCGCGGGCCTTTATCCCTCTGAACCAGAGTTGGCGAGATCTCTCGATCTACGCCGCGTCCTTCCACGGATGGGTGGGTCGATCTTCTCTCCATTTAGCCACTTGATTTAAGCTGCTTGATTTTTCCACCGCCGTGATTGCCCGGCAATTTATTTATTCTTATAAATCTGTTATTTTCCATGGTTGTTCTTTGCCATCGGTACGATCTTTGCCATACGTTGTTCTTGCCATCAATGACAAAACAGCTGCTTGGTAAGCATTTGCCAACAATCTCCCCTTTGGCATTGATGGCAACTAAGGCTTTTAGTCGTTTCTCGACATCAATGTCAAAGAAAACCGACTCCCCTCGGCTATTGGAGTAATTTTAGGTGGATATTCGATACACAAAATCTCTAACAAGATGGATCTTTTAGGTGTGAAACGAAATGACACCGATACATCTAAGATATTCAAATGATGTATCTTGGATAGGGGCTTAGTAAAGATTTCTGTAATTTGTTCTGTAGTGGTAATGTATTGGAGCTGAACAATCGATTGGTGACCTGTTCTCAATGATATTTTATGGAATATGTTTTGTCTTGGTGGAAGCGAGGGATTTTTAGACCTTATTGATAGCGATGTTATCCTGATAGATTGGGATTGAATGCGGTCATGTTTTTACCTCTAAATTACGCAAGTGTAGAATCATCCGCAATACTGAGTGCAACGGGTAGCATCGGCAATGTGCTACGCGCCTCATGGTTGATAAAGAAATGGAACCTGCTTTTGCTAAGCCATGCTACTAAGGAGTCACCAAAGAAGAATTCTCCTCCACAGGTGCTTTTTCTCTCATCGACAGAGTTTGCCCAATCTGCATATGAATGAGCAGTTAGCGAAGATTTTGATTTTTGGGATACTACGGACCATAAGTCATTGTTTCTTTCAAATACGTAAATATCCTTTTGACACAAATGGCCTTCTGCTTAGGTGCTAGCGATATCTTCCTACCATTCCTCTGAGCATTATGCGGCGGAAGGATGTTGTGATGTACAGCGGGCTTCCTATCATTGATGCGATTATGAGCTTTGATCAACATCGGTGAATCATCATCCCCTTGCTTAATTTACATCATGTTGCCATAGGTGTACCACAGGTTTAGAATCTTCCATTTTGAAACCTTTTTGGCATTTCTCTTAAATGTTTCCTTGAGAAATGAAAGATCCCATCAAGCTTAGTGAATTGCGGACAAGGAAAATGGCGGTTCCCCTATCATGGGCATTTCAAATTGACTCCATGGCAAAAGAAAACCATTGTACCGGTGAATCTTGTCAAGATGATGTCATCTGCATAGACCAGTACGATGAGCAGCTCATTATCCTCTGTCTTAATGTACAGTTGTAGGTTGTTCCTCTCTTGAACCCTTTGTGCTGAGATCATTATCCGGTCTGTGATATAACCGAGGGGCTTGTTTTAAACCATATAAAGCTTTTCTCAGCACGTACTAAGAGTCGGGGTTATGAAGAATTTGAAACCCTCACCCGGATTTTTCCCATATAGACTTCTTCACTTAATCTCCATTTAGAAAAGATGAACTTGACATCCGGTGGTAGTTTTAAACCTTTTATGACAAGCATGGTAAAACATTCTTATAGCTTCTAATCTTACTACGAGCATAAATGTTTCATCAAAATCTAGTCCTTCTATTTGTGCATATCCTTTACAGACCAGCATTGCTTTGTTTCTTACAACTTGTCCTTGCTCATTCATCTTATTCTTGAATCATTTGGAGCCAATGGCGTTTTATCTTGGGTCTTTGAACCATCTCCATGTATTGTTTTTCTCAATCGATCCAAGTTCTTCATTCATTACTTTAACCGAGTGATCATCATATTTGGCTTCATTAAAATTCTTGGGTTCCGGGATGGATATGAGAGCTATATGAGATTGTTCGATTGTTTTGATTAGCTTTCTCTGGTTTGTCCCCTTTTTCTTTTTCTCCAATTATTTGACTTGCGGATGATTCTTTTTGAATGATTATGGAATTATGGTGACTTGATTTAGGTACATGCGATTAATGCGACCTTCATCGATTTAGAGTCTTGTTTTCGATTCTGGACTGTTCATCTTCATCTTTAAAATTTGTCTTACGTAGAAGACTCATTACCATCCACCTCTCTTGCTAGGATTCCTACATCAATTTTTACATCAATCTGGATCCAACCGTTTTATCGATATCTTATTATAGCATCGTATCCTTTACTGTTTGTATCCTAAGAATGCCTTCACATCAACCCTATCATCATATTTTCCGGTTCATCATCATTTATTCTTTGTCATGGCATTTACTCTGAAGACTCTAGGGTGTTTGGTGGTGATTAATTGACCATGAAGTTCATAAGGGTCTTGTCCTTTGAAGTGCGGTGCAGGATTTGGTGAGCACATGAATTTTTTGTGTGTATTGCTTCTACCCGGTGGGTTTGACCAATGTTCTTCTCATTCATCATTGATACGGCCATTTCATGATCTGTTGCCCTTTCAGCTACTCCTGTTTGTTGTGGAGTTCTTGAGGTGGTAATGTATTCTCTTGATCCCGTGCTCATCGCATAATTCCTTGAGTCTCTTGACATAAACTCTCCTCCTCGATTAGACCTTCGCAGCACTAGCACTCTTCTGTTTATTGATATAGGTTAAAGAGCCTTAAATATCTTAGAGCTTCTCGATGTGACTTTTTCTTTGAGAAAGGCTACCGTAAGAGTCTGGAATTAGTCCATGATGCATGAAGTATTTTTCTTTCAATGTGCCTTCCTATCTTAGTGGTCCACGCCAATCCATATGAAGACTAGTTGGAGTGTTTTTCTCTGTTGGAGAGTAGAAGCTCTTGGACTTAAAACGTAGTCACCGTTTTGCTTCCCTACTTGTGAGTTTATCATAAGATCTTGGGGCTTAGATATTTTGGAGATCTTTTTCTTTGCCTCGAGGTTTTGAGTTGGATAAGTGATCAAAGTTTAGATGTCAAAGTATTCTGTATAACTTCATCATGTTTAGCAGATGACATTCTTCTCTATTTTCTTCGGCTTTTATATCGTTTTTTGTCCTTATGCCTTTGGCCCTCACTTGTCTAGGGTTACCGGACTTTATCTTGCAATCCTTGGGCGTGAACAACACCTCACATCCTATGCCACACATTTGAATTGAAGCGGATTATGTTTCGACCCATCCACAAGTAGAACATCTTGGCTTTTTCCTTTTCCATTACTTAAGCTCACCATCCTTTTCCTTTTATTTTCCCTAAAGCATCATTTCAAGGTTCACAGTTCGATTTGCTTTCACTTAGTTATAGAAACTTGCCTTTGTCTCTGTCATGTGTTTGGAACAACCATTGTCTATATGCCAAGGTTCGTTTTCTTTGAGCGGATAATACTAATCCACACTTGTTAGTTGCCTTCTTCTTCCAAAACTTGACATTTTTCAGCGGAGATTTCGAATCTAGTTCTTAGTTCCTTAATCGACGGTCAATAGATTTATGTCAAAGTTGCGACAAGTGTAGCATTCAACCTCATTATTCAATAGATTAAACTTATTGTTCGCGGTGTTACCTATTTATTGGCTGAGCTGATTTTTCCTTGCCCTTCTTAGTTGTATGTTGGTCCGGACTTAATTTGGCAATTTGCAATCGTGAGGATTATTACTAACAATTATCATTCTTTGTTGTTGGAAGTATTTATTCGCAACTGAAATCTTGTTGCTCATTTCTGGAACAGGAACAATTCTGACTTTGGTTGATAGAAACAATAATATGAAAAATTCTTTATTTGAAAATGGATTTGTCTTCTTTGAACAGTCGGTTTCCTCTCTTCATGATGACATCTTTGTGATGACGTGTTTCTTAAGTTCTTGATTCGATCGACACCTTTTCCTTTACTTTCGTCTTGGGTGAGTTGTCTTTCTTTGTTTACGTAAGTTTATTGCTCGTCATTGGTTGTTAGCGACCAAAACGTCAGTTCTTCAATTCGGCTTCCTTGATCCTATTCATACGAAACCGGTTTTAGAGCAGGATTCCTTTGCTGATTTAGAATGGTGTGAAGTTGAAATCCTTAAGGGCTTTGATGCTTAATGATTACGATTGCCTAGGAGCTTGAAATTTCTCCATTTCTTTCCTTGTTTTTACTGCTTCTTGATTGAAATGATTCACATCTTGCCTTCTTTGTTGTTTGGAATCTCTTTGATTTTTCTTTTCCTCTTCAATTCTACTTTTAGTAGGACAAGGTTTTCATCGAGTTCTTCTTGTCTTTCTCGAACTATTTTAACAATTGTCTTTGCTACGTTCTTGATTCTTAGTCGGCGATCTCTTCGAGTACGTCAGTTCTCCTTCCATGTCAACCATTTCTTCATCATCCTCATTCTTGGTACTTTGATCATCATAATTCTCTTTAGCCATAAGTGTGAAGTCATTAGGTTTATCTTCAATAGATGAATCATTATCCTCTTCATCAGAAGGATCAATCATCATTGTTGCACAAAGACTTTTCTTCTTAAAGTTATTCTCTTTAAAGAAATTTCTATGTTTGTATTTCTCCTCATCATCACAAGTCGATCCTTTCCTTTGTTGGGACATTTGTATTCGCAAAATGACCTATCCTACCCTGATTAAAACATTTGAAAGACAATTTACCTTTATATTTTTTTGATCCCTTCTTCAATCTCTTCACAAATTTTGCTTCAATTTCGCCAGGCTCAGAATCCTCATTCTCATATACTTTAAATGTTTCCTGGAGGTGGGTTTATATTTTACTATTCTTATTTCATATGCAGACAGTGTTCTTAGAAGTTGGTCAAACTGCAAGGTTTTCAAATCGTCAGTTCTTCAATGGCGAGAGACCTTGAGGTTGAACTGTCACGGGAGAGATCTTGGAATTTTACGAAGACAAAGAAGGTTCCCCAATTGTTTCATAAAATTACCTTCGTTACATTTACCATTTCTTCTACTCTTTCGAGAAAGAGTATTTTCCAACGGTTTCATCTTCCTTCATCTTGAGTTGTTCAAGCGATGTGCAATAGGTTTGAAGTTTTGCATCCTTACCTTCTCATTACCCTCATAGCTGACCCAATGAGTTTGTCCCACATTATTTGGCCGGTTCCTAGGTGCATAACTTTCACAAATTACATACGCAAACCCACTCAAGATAGCATTCATAGCCTTAAGTTGAAGCTAAATTCTAGTTTGTCATCCTTATTAGCTAGAATAGTGGCTTTACATAACCAGTCTACCACATCGAACATCGCACCTAAAGCCATTATGTAGGTTCTCATTCTAACTTTCAAAGGTAAAGTTGTTCCATTGAACAGAGGAAGACCTTATTGGTTGAATTTCCTTCATGAAAGCGGTATGTTAAGCTCTAGGATCTACCCTTATATAAAGGTAATTGCGAGCTCACGAGAAGTACCAATTGTTGGACAAAAGGGGTAGATCGGTTATTCGCGAGCTTAAACAATTGTGCTTCCTTTTAAAACTCTTTGCAAACCACCGAATGATGATCAAAATAATGCAGAAGAAATAAACACAAGCGCATTGCATCGATCCTTTATATGAGAAACCACGAGAGATATAGATATTTTCGAGAAACCCATGCGGAATATGAGAAAGACAGAGACAGATAATTCCCGAGGAAACCCATACAGGGTAAAAAACTCATTTTCTTTATATGATAAGTATTATCTACATTCTTTACATTATCATACAAATGAGCACCAACTCATTGTGAGGCTACAACCTCTATTTTCGCAAGCTACAACTTGCCGAGAGCATTGACTCTCTGTTTTCTCTAGCACCCACTAGAAGGAAGTACCAACTAGAAGGAAGCACCAACTCCCTGGTTTCTCTAGCACCAACTAGAAGGAAGCACCAACTCCCTATGTTCAAGCACCCACTTGAACCGTTTGAGGACACCAGTCCTCCCTATCACCTCCCAACCTCCCTGAGTAATAAATTCTTTGTTACTGCAACTTACTACAACGATATAAAATTATTCAATGGCTTACCAGCCCTGTTGTTGTTCTGTTACGCTCCTTTGTCCTGTCTACATCAGTGCCTTTTATACTCTCTGCACCATATCCCTTTGATGCAACCTTCCTCTAGCGTGTATCTCTGCTCCTACGCTCTGCCTCCGTGCTCATGCTTGAATTTTCCCGACGACAACAACCCCTATCTCTTCTTTGTTCCGCATTCTTATAGTCTCTGTTATCTTTGTGCATGCAATATTCGCAATGCCTCTGCATTCTCACTCCGTGCCAAATTCCTCCACCTCTCGAGTGCTCTGCGTGATCATCATCGCGACTCTTCAGCTTCTCTGGCAGTTCAACCCCTGTGTCTATCATCACTAGGTGTTAACCCGAGATTCCTTTTTCCCTCTGGCAGTTGAGACTCTTCGTCTTCTCTGGCACAGTCGAGCTAATCCTTTATGTTTCAGTTACATATTTCAACGCTCATCCATCTGTCAATTGCCTCCACGAACAGTCTTCATTCCATTGGTAGATTCCTTGAGACTCTTCACCTTCTCTGTCAATCACCCTTGAGTCTCTTCCAGTCCTCCGGCAGAAACCATCAGTGCCTTCTAGCAGTTACACTGTGAAGTGCAACAGTAGCCCTCCGATCAAATTCGAATTCACCTGCACCATTGAATGGTGTTCGTATGGTCTTGCGTTTAGATCACATGTCCAATGGTTGTGACCGAGTGCTAAACAGAATTTGAATTTACATGATCTCGTCTCTCGGCATTCCTGTGATACAGGATCTCGACATTCCAACTCGTGAACGCCGAAACTCCGAGATGGAGCCTGATCAACGGTCGAGATCTTCAATGATCTGACGGTCCTAATCTTATCGCGATCTCACACCTCGCGAGTTCTGTGATGAAGGTTCTTGTCACACCAAGTCACAATAGGCGAAGCTCCGAGAAGGAGCTTATCTGCGACTAACTCCTTCCCTTCTCGTGACCATGGGCTGTGACCACAGCCTTATGCATAAGGCACTTTCGCAATTTCGCATATCGCAAATTCGCAATTCAAGTTGCTTTGTTTCCATATTGCGATTCGCGAAACTCCGATACGGCGTACATCTGTTGACGTCACACATGGATTGACACGTGTTGAGTATTGCCACGTGTCACTTTGATTCATGACTTACATGTGCCTGAAGTGTTGAATCTTCCTGACACTTGTCATTACCTAGTTGTGCCACGTGTCACTTGCTGACATGGTCTGCTGACGTGAGTCGAGTCGACGGTCCATTCTTGCGCTCTCGCTACTCGTGACCTCTTGAGTTCCAGGGTTGAACTCTCATGCTCTTATCTCGCGAATCCCCGAGTTCGCAAGATCTCTCTGATCTATGCCACGCGTCCTTCCCAAATGGACGGTCCTAATCTTCTCGCCACTTCGCCGCCTCGCATCCTCGTGCCTTGCGACTTTGAACACCCAATACTTGGGCCTTTATCCTGCGAACCCCCGAGTTTGCGAGATCTCTCCGATCTCTGCCACGCGTCCTTCCCAGATGGACGGTCCTGATCTTCTCGCCACTTCGCCGCCTCACGACTTTGAACACCCAATACTTGGGCCTTTATCCTGCAAACCCCCGAGTTCGCGAGATCTCTCCGATCTCTGCCACGCATCCTTCATAGATGGATGGTCCTGATCTTCTCTCCATTTCGCCACTTCGCGATTTCACTGCTTCATGATTTTGTCCACCTTCGTGATTTCGCCGATTCGCGATTTCGCTGTTCTTGCCATCCCTGTTCTTTGCCATCGTTGTTCTTTGCCATCGCTGATCTTTGCCATCGTTGTTCTTGCCATCAATGACAAGCTTACGCTATTTGGTAAACATTTGCCAACAAATAAGAGGCAAGGGTCTCTCATTTTAATTACACTTGAGCATATTGAATATCTACAAATGATTGAGGTAACCAAAAGATATCTAAGGAGAATTTCATAGGGAAGGTGAAGTAAATAAGGTCGAAATTCAAGGGAGGATAAATTCTTTTGATGATGTTTTTTAAGGTATGTTATTTACAGGTCATCTCACCATTTTCGCAATAACTTTTTTTCTAGAATGATTCAAACCGTGAAATATGGAGGTCATTGAGGAAACATATCCAAGTAGTTGTGATAAAAAATTTAGCTTGTGGTTCGTTGTATTTTTGGAGTTACACTCCATAGAAAATAGGGTTTGTGGCTAGTCCTGAAACTAGTCTAAAACAGGTGGTCCGGGTAAAAATGTCATAACTTATTCATAACAGATCCAAATTCAGTAATACCAAATGCATTGGTTATATTACAGTCTTTAGTATTTTTTGTATCATTTTTAGATCCATACAACAAATATTTTGTGTAGGGCATGCTCTACAAGTTTGTTCTCTAGAATAAGCCAGAATTCAACAAGGTATGTCATTTTTTCTATAACTCCTTTTATGAGAGGTTCCAAGTAGTGAAACCTGGAGGAATTGCATAAAATACATTGAATAACATCGTGTACTATTTTCATATCTTTATTCATTACAGGTACATAGTTATGATTATTTCAAGTTAGGGTTGTTGACTAATCCAAAATTGGTCATGTGAGATTAAAGTAAAGTTTGATGAAAATGCTAGTCTCTTGTTGTTAAAGTTAAGGAAGGTTTGCAGGTATGTGATAATATACACCAGGTCTATTACAGAGTTACAAATTAGATTTGGATGATGAAATTGATGAGGGATTTTGGTTGAGATACATGTTGGGTACATGGTTGAGACAAGTAGTTGATGAGTTGGCACATACATGAGGTGTATAGTTGATGATGTTGGTACATATTGATGAGTCATAGTTGTTGAGTAGTTTATGCATGATTGGTATTGTTAGCACAGACATTTGCAGTAGCAAATTTGGTCATTTCGCAGCACCGGTGAATCAAGAGATTTTGTAGTGCATCTTCCCTCATTACCATTATTGCATTTATGAAGTTGGTGTCAGTCGATCTCATTGTTTTAAGCATCCATGTTTTAAAAAGAAATAATTGAGATTTGGTCATTAAAGTTGTCTAACTGTTTTATCAAATATTTGAATTCTACTCCTAGTTCGGACAGGTGCTGTGGAATCTATTGCAGATTGACTAGCAGAGGGAAATTGGAGATGATGATGATCCATTTTTTATGGTGATTAGTTTTTGCAAACTTGAAGTGTTAAGGAAATATTCTAATTGCACCTACTGGAGGCATCTACAATCTCATAATCCATCAACTAAGAATTTTTGTGTTTTTGAAGAGTTGTTGCATCACACAGAAAAACACAGAGATCTCGTAGCGCCTGGCACTACGGAATCGTCTACACAGACTGTTCTGTAGTTGCGATACCAAAGGCGCTACAGAATAACCTAGACAGACACAGAAAAGGTGTTATGGAATCACCTAGCTAGACACAGAAAAGGCGCTACGGAATCTGCAAAGCAATTTTATAGGAGGGTGCTACAGAATTTCCAGTAGCGGCTACTGTTACAAATTTTATCATAAAACCAAAACGGCAAAGTGGGTTTCTCTGAAAATTGTTTTGGAAAAAGATGGTATCCCTATTGACATGTTGAAAAAATTTCAGCCTGACCCAGTTTGGAATTTGAGAGAAACATTCAAAACACTAGTGCACTGTGAAATGTGTTGCAAATTCTTTGTTTTGCATAGCTAATTGGATATTCGTCATGTTGGGAGGTTGTCAGTTGTCAAGGAGAGTTCGAATGGATTCTCATGGATCAGTTATATTTCAAGGGACACATGCACCTAACTTTTAGCTCCATTAAAGACCTCATGCAGTGAGGTGGAAACAATTTATTAATGACTTCCAACAATTTCCTGAAAATTAGCAGTTTGTTGGATTTTTGTCTCTTTGACTATTGCCACCTATCTCCAAGGCTTAGAATCCATTGAAAGAGATGGGATTCGAACTCCTAAGGATATTTTGATGCTATTTTCTATTTAAGAGAGGAGGGAGCTCTTGGAGAGGGGTTGGATTCATGATCTAAGAGAGGAGAGAGTTAGAGGAGCAGTTTAGTTGCTCAATTGTAAGCCTGAGGGTCTGTTGTAATTAGCATTTCTGCCATTAGAGATTCATGAGAGTTGCTTATCAGACTTTGTATTCTTTGTTATCATTTTATCTTGTTATCTTGCTTGAATGGAATTGCAAGCATTGAATATCAATGGTTGTTCATGAGGCAAGAGATTCATGAGCTGCAAATGATTTGTAGTAATTGCCTCCTTTCATGATCTTTGTTCTAGTTATCTTTTAAGTCATTTTTGCAGAGAGGATATTTTCTTGATGATATTCTTCCTTTTGTTATATTTATTATACATCCATCCATAATTATATCCCTTTTGGTCTGGTATGATCTTGAGTGCATTTGATCTGTAGGATGTGTTGACTTCATGCCCAATGGAATGCTTATGCTGACAGTTTGTTGCCCTCTACCTTTCTTGATCTTCCTTGTTGATCCACCCTTTTAAAATTGATTTAATGTTTCAGGTTCGAATGGTTGATGTAAAATACTTTTTTAGTGATGTTAATGAAACAGAGCCTACTTTGGTTTTGATGTATCAGATCTGATGAAATCTTATTTAATGGAAGTTAGCTTTCTTTTTGCCATCTTAATCTCTCTCACTCTGAAATTTTACTGTCATTGAAAGATTCAAATGATGTTTTGTAGTTGTATGACAATGGATGTTTGATTGCTATATTGTTATAGCTTTCTTAGAGTTTTGTTTGCTTGGATTTAAGAAGTTCTTGTATCTGAAGCATTTATCTTCTTTGTCTATTGGCATAGCCTGAAGCTAGTGGTAGATTCACTTCATTTTCTTACTAAGTCTTCCTCATGTCCACACTAATCCTCAAAAACCTGACCTAATTTAAAACAAGACATCTTTTTTTGATGCACTTCATCCAGAATTTCCTGTGTTTTGATATTTTTGAACTGAGTTTTATCCATTTGACACCACATTTAAGACTTATCTCATAAAAAATTTAATGGGTACTGGGCTTATCCTCTAGCAGTCTGAGGGTGATTCTAAGTGCTAACATTTTATGGCATTGCTGTCGGGGAAGGATTTGAGTAGATTGAAAAGCTCCCCGAGAAGAATGCCATTGCACAGATCCAGCTTTAGATGGTGACTGAAGTTGGACAACTTCAAGACTGCACATTCACCATGGTGACTCCATTGTTCAGAATCTGTTGGTGACTCCACTGTAATGAGACAAATTAAATGGCTATGGAGGCTATCTTGGCCAAGAGGTTTTTCTGACTCAATTTCTCAACCATAGTTGGTTATCCACATCATGTACCTCAAATTGACGAATGGAAAGATTTGTTGCCAAGATTTTATGAAGGTGAGAATGACAGCCCTGTTGAGCATGTTCTAGAATTTCATTCTTTAATGCAGTAGCTTGACATCCAACATGAAGACATACGTATGAAGTTGTTTATGTACTCTCTTTAAGGATATTTTTGTATTTGGTATTAGTCTCTTGAAACTTCTAGCATTTCTTCACTCAAAGAGTTTCATGCTGCTTTCAATATTCATTGTCAAAAATTTTACCCCTCTGAGTTAATTTGTCATAGTTGTTGTGAGGAGTATAAAGATTGTGTTCATGATATAATTGATTCTCATGAAGGCTATGAGGATGAAGAAGATGCCTTGGATGAGGAATTGGATCTTTCTCTTCCATGTTCATCTACATCAGATGAAAATTATGTTTGTTGCTCTTATGAAGAAAAGGCAGAGGATATTTTTGTTCTTGAAACATATGTATTTAGCAGCCCGACTTATGATGAAGAAGTTGTTTCAAATACTGACCAAGAACAACCTATTTTTTATGAGTATTCATATGAAGATGAGCATATCCCTACATCACATTTTGTTGACATAAGGAGCATCTAGCCGGTGTATGACAACTATGAATCAGATTTTGATGAGGATATGAAGGAATTTAAATACCATACTATAGATCCTTTTTATTCATTCTTAAGGAACAACATTGTGAGGAAATCAGCCATCCTGAGTCCGTAGAAGACATTGAGCAGTCATCTCTGCAAATCAGCAAACCTGCATTCACCATGCTTGAACCTAGATCTGTAGACAACATCAAACAACCAATGACTAGTAGTGAAATCAGTCTACAACCATGTTCATATTTGCAGATAGATGAAAGTGGTAGCCTCCATGGGAAAGAGAATATGTCGAGAATATTTGATCTTCAGTTGGAAGAATATCAGGATGAGGTAAACTTTTATTTTCATAATTTCACTTCTTATGTTTTTGATGATCTGGTTGCTATCCATATGGAGGAATTCATGGATTCAAGGTTTTAGTCTTCGTTTCATGATAAATCTGAAAATAAAACTTACAATCAAGTGTTGATTTTTGTTCTAGTCTTCATTTTGCTGAAACACATACAAAGAGTTTGGATTGTTAATCAATTTCTTGTATGGATTCATTGGAATAGTGATTTTACCTGATCTAGAGGAAGCAGTTGGATAGAGTAGGATTAGGAAGAATAAAACTCGGTTCTTGAGCTGCTTGTTTGCAATGATTTTTTTTCAGTATGTGATATTTTCAGTTTCAAATAAAGAGCGAAGGCGCTCTCAGGCATACAGGTTTCTTGGAAAATGATGAATATGGATAAGGCCACTGGTCTACAATTTCTTGGCAGCTCGCGGGAAGCGTGCCATCCCCCATGGAGCCAAATGTTAGCATAGAAATTTGCAGTAGCAAATTTGGTCATTTCGCAGCACCGGTGAATCAGGAGATTTCGTAGCGCATCTTGAGTGCATCTTCCCTCATTACCATTATTTCATTTTATGAAGTTGATGTCAGTCAATCTCATTTTTTTCATCATCCATGTTTTAAAAGGAAATAATTGATATTTGGTCATTAAAGTTGTCTAACTGTTTTATCAAAGATTTGAATTCTACTCCTAGTTCGGACAGGTGTTGCGGAATTTGTTGCAGATTGGCTGGCAGAGGGAAATTGGAGATGATGATGATCCATTTTTTATGGTGATTAGTTTTTGAAAACTTGAAGTGTTAAGGAAATATTCTAATTGCATCTACTGGAGGCATCGACAATCTCATAATCCATCAACTAAGAATTTTTGTATTTTTGAAGAGTTGTTGCATCACACAGAAAAACACAGAGATTTTGCAGCGCCTAGTGCTATAAAATCATCTACACAAACTGTTCTATAGTTGCTCTACCAAAGGCATTATGGAATCAGCTAGCCAAACACAGAAAAGGCACTATGGAATCTGCAGAGTAGTTTTATAGGAGGGCGCTACGGAATTTCTTGTAGCGGCTATTGTTACAAATTTGATCATAAAACCAAAACGACAAAGTGGGTTTCTCTGAAATTTTTTGTGGAGGAAGATGATATCCCTGTTGACTTGCTGAACAAATTTCAGCCTAATCCAGTGTGGAATTTGAGAGAAACAATTAAAACATCAGTGCACTGCGAAATGTGCTGCAAATTCTATGTTTTGCATAGTTGATTGGATATTTGCCCTATTGGGAGGTTGTCAGTTGTTAAGGAGAGTTTGAATGGCTTCTCATGGATCAGTTAGATGTCAAGGGACACCTACACCTAACTTTTAGATCCATTAAAGACCTCATGCGGTGAGGTGGAAACAATTTATTAATGACTTCCAACAATTTCCTGAAAATTAGCAGTTTGTTGGATTTTTGTCTCTTTGATTGTTGCCACCTATCTCCAAGGCTTAGAATCCAATGAAAGAGATTGGATTCGACCTCCTAAGGATATTTGGATGTTTTTTTCTATTTAAGAGAGGAGGGAGCTCTTGAAGAGGGGTTGGATTCATGATCCAAGAGAGGAGAGAGCTAGAGGAGAAGTTTAGTTGCTCAATTGTAAGCCTGAGGGCTTGTTGTAATTAGCATTTCTGCTAGTAGAGATTCATGGGAGTTGCTTATCAGACTTTGTGTTCTTTGTTATCATTTTATATTGTTATCTTTCTTGAATGGAATTGCAAGCGTTGAAGATCAATGGTTGTTCATGAGGCAGGAGATTCATGAGCTGCAAATGATTTGTAGTAATTGCCTCTTTTCATGATCTTTGTTCTAGTTATCTTTTAAGTAATTTTTGCAGAGAGGATATTTGCTTGATGATATTATTCTTTTGGTTATCTTTCTTATACCTCCATCCATCATTATATCCCTTTTGGTCTGGTATGAGGTTGAGTGCCTTTGATCTATAGGATGTGTTGACTCCATGCTCAATGGAATGCTTCTGCTGACAGATTGTTGCCCTCTACCTTTCTTGCTCTTCCTTGTTGATCCACCCTTTTAAAATTGATTTAATGTTTCAGGTTCAAATGGTTGATGTAAAATACCTTTTTAGTGATGTTAATGAAACAGAGCCTACTTTGGTTTTGATGTATCAGATCTGATGAAATCTTATTTAATGGAAGTTAGCTTTCTTTTTGCCATCTTAATCTCTCTCACTCTGAAATTTTACTGTCATTGAAAGATTCAAATGATGTTTTGTAGTTGTATGACAATGGATGTTTGATTGCTATATTGTTATAGCTTTCTTAGAGTTTTGTTTGCTTGGATTTAAGAAGTTCTTGTATATGAAGCATTTCTCTTCTTTCTCTACTGGCATAGCCTGAAGCTAGTGGTAGATTCACTTCATTTTCTTACTAAGTCTTCCTCCTATCCACACTAATCCTCAAAACCCTCACCTAAGTTAAAACAAGACCTATTTTTCTAATGCTCTTCATCCATAATTTCCTGTGTTTTGACATTGATGAACTGAGTTTTATCCATTTGACACCACATTTAAGACTTATCTCATAAACTTTTTAATGGGTATTGGGCTTATCCTCTTGCAGTCTAAGGGTGATTCTCAGTGCTAATAGGTACATAATTGGTACATGGTTGGAGGCACTTTTTAGTAGTATTGTTGACACATGATTTATGGATGATGTAGCATACTTGTCATGGTATATTATTAGAAGCACATATTGATCTTGGTGATGATGATGCTTTCTAAGGTATGTTATTTACATGTCATCTCACCATTTTCGCAATAACTTTTTTTCTAGAATGACACAGACCACGAAATATGGAGGTCATTGAGGAAACATATCCAAGTAGTTGTGATAAAAATTTCAGCTTGTGGGTCACCATATTTTTGGATTTACACTCCGTGGAAAATAGGGTTTGTGGCTAGTCCTGAAACTAGTCTAAAACATGTATTTTGGGTAAAAACATCATAACTTCTGCATAACATATCCAAATTTAGTAAGACCAAATGTATTGGTTAGATTACAGTCTTTAGTATTCTGTGTACCATTTTCAGATCCACACAAAAAATATTATGTGTGGGGCACGCTCTACAAGTTCACTCTCTATAATAAGCCAGAATTCAACAAGGTATGCCATTTTTGCTATAACTTCTTTTCTAAGAGGTTCCAAGCAGTGAAACCTGGAAGAATTGCATAAAAGACATTGAAGAACATTGTGTACTATTTTCAGATATTTATTCATTATAGGTACATAGTTATGATTATTTCAAGATAGGGTTGTTGACTAATCCAAAATTAGTCATGGGAGACTAAAGTAAAGTTTGATGAAAATGCTAGTCTCTTGTTGTTAAAGTTAAGGAGGTTTGCAGGTATGTGATCATATACACCAAGTCTATTACAAAAGTTACAAATCATATTTGGATGATGAAATTGATGAGGGATTTTGGTTGAGGTACATGTTGGGTACATGGTTGAGACAAGTAGTTGATGAGTTGGTACATACATGAGGTGTATAGTTGATGATGTTGGTACATCTTGATGAGTCATAGTTTATGTGTATTTGATGCATGATTGGTACATATTTAGTGCATGTTGATGCACTCGTTGATGGTATAGACTGAGGTACAAGTTGGTGCATGGTTGATGCACTTGTTTATGATACAGGTTGATTATAGGTTGTTTGGTACAGGTTGTTACAGGTTGTTTGGTGCAGGTTGATTAGTACATGTTTACAGCATTATATCTCATAGTGATAGTGTGACAGTGGTTCCATCATTCTACATCTACGACAGGGTGGTTGGATAGGGCAAGGACAGGTGGTTGTATCCACCTTCCGGTTGTAGTCGGAGAACATAGGGGGTTGTAGCCTCCTTCTGGTTGTAGCCAGAGAATTGGGGAGTTAGAGATTCCCTCAGGTTGTAGCCTGAGAATTTAGGGGGCTAAAGCCTCCTTCCAGTTACAGCTGGAAAACAAAGGAATTTGGCGCTTCCAATGAATGTAATTCTTAAAGACAAATAAGAAAAAACATTTTGTGGTTTTCTCTCGCTTTGGGTTTCCAAGTAAAATCATCGGTGTAATGTGTATGTGTATGATTTCTCATTTTCTCATTGTTTATTTACTCTGCAACTATTGGATGATAATTCTACATTGATATAACACTTTCATTTTATGGTTAAAAAGGATTAAACTACTCTATTATTGATTCACCCCCCCTCTCAGTAATCCAACATCTTCTTCCATATCCCCATGTAGGAATGTTGTCTTCACATCCATATGTTCTACTTCAAAATCAAACACAGCAGCAACAGATAACATAAATCTAATAGAGGTTAACTTGGCAATAGGAGAAAAAATATTACCAAAATCAATTCCCTCAACCTGGGACTAACCCTTTGCTACTAATTGAGCTTTCTATTTCTCCACTTTTCCATATGCATTCAACTTCTTTTTAAATACCCATTTTTTGCCAATGGGATTTCTTCCAGTCGGCAACTCCACTAGATCCCAAGCCTCATTCTTATCCAAGGCTGCCATTTCTTTGACCATGGCATTTTTCCATAGTTTTCCATCCTCTGAATCCATTGTCTCCCTAACAGTTCTAGGATCACCATCAATAATAGACAAAGCAAAATTTGAACGGAAATTAGGTGGAGTATACCTTTCCGGTAGCCTTTTTTCTTGAACTGATCTCCTCAATACTGAAATATGAAGATCCTCTTCTTCTGATTCATGTTCTTCTATAGAGTCTAATTCATCATCCTTTGACTCAAACTCTATTTTCTCTGGTTCTTCCTTACTTGGTAGGACTTCCTGTTTGACAACATCTTTCATTTCTCTAAATATTGCATCTCGACTATACACAACCTTCTTAATTTATGGGTTCCAAATATTATAACCTTTGAGATCATCTTTATACCCAATAAAGATACACTTTTCAACCTTCTTATCTAGCTTACTCTTGTTTTCCTTTGGAACATGAACATAGGCCTCACAGCCAAATACCTTGAGATGTGTGAGAGATGGTTTCTTACTGGTCCATACCTCATGTGGAGTCTTGTCATCCAGTACTGATGAGGGTGATTGATTGACCAGGTAACATGCAGTACCCACTACCTCTACCTAGAATTCTTTCCCTAACCCGACACCACTGAGCATGAACCTTGGCTTTTCCATCAACGCAATGTTCATACTTTCTGCAACTCCATTTTGTTGAGGTGTATAAGGACTAGTCTTCTGCCTTGCTATACCGCATTTCAAACAGAATTCTTCAAATTCATTCTCATAGAAATCTTCACCATTATTCATCCTCAACACCTTAATTCTTTTCTCTATTTGATTCTCAACAAGAGACTTAAACTCTTTAAACTTGTTAAAGACTTCATATTTCTTCCTGAGGAAATATATCCAAGTATTCCTCTAGAGGTCATCTATAAATGAGACATAGTACACATATTTTCCCAATGATGGAACTGACACAGGTCCAAACACATCATTGTGCACTAGATATAAAATTCATTATGCCCCCGTTGCACCATAGTGGAATCTTACACGATTTTGCTTCCCATATACACATTGTTCATAGAAATCAAAATCCAAAGAGAAGTTACACATACCTTCAATCGTACCTTTATCGTGTAGTAGTCAAAGACCATTCTCTCTTAAATGCCCCAGTCTTTGATGCCACAGCATAACCTTTTCTCCAGAGACTGTAGGAGTTTTTTCTTATTCAGCTCCAATATTAGAAACAATGGAACTATTACACCCAACACTAATAGTGATTCCTTGCAACTTATACATAGTTCCAATCTAAACTCCCTTCAGCAACACCATTGCTCCTCGAACCATTCTGCAGGTTTCTTTTTCAAATATTGTTTTTACCCCTGCATCGTCCGTTTTGCTTACAAAAATCAAATTTTTGGCCAATCATGGGATGTGCAGAACACCAGGAAGTGTTCTAATCCTTCCATCTATGAGCCTCAACTTGACTATTCCTAGTCCTATGATTCTGGTTGTCGAGTCATCACCTAGGAAAACATTACCTCCATCATACCTTTCATATTCACATAACCACTCCTTGTGGGAATTCATATGAAAGGATGCATTTGATTCAACCAACCATGCCTCATGATCTACATGTGTTCTTGAAGAATCCAAGTACACATCCCCTCCTTCCATGGAGGTATTTTCTTTTATAGAGGGAGCACCTTCAAATCCCTTCACTCTCTCAACATTCTTGGATCTACATTGCTTCTTGAAGTTCCCTTCTTTTCCACATCTCCAACATACCTTTACAAAATTTCCAGGAGATTTAGATATACCCTTAGATTTAGATCTCCCAGTTGAGGACTTAGATCTATTTCTTTCCTGGGAGCGTCCTCTTGCAAATAATGCATTTGTGCTCTGTCCTTCCATGTTCTTCTGTCTCATCTCCTCCAACAACAAGGATGAGACCACATCATTGAAACTCAAGGTATTTGTATTACTACCTATGGCTACAACCAGACTATCCCGCGAGTCTGGTAAAGAGCACAGTAAATTGATACACTTATCTTCATCTAAAATTTTAATCTCAACAGATAATAACTGACTTACCACGGTATTGAAGGCATTCAGATGCTCTGTCACAGAGTCTCCATCTCTCATCCGCAGGTTATACAGCTTCTTTCCCATGAACAATTTATTTAATAGGGACTTAGACTGATACAAGTTCCCCAACTTATTATGTAACTCTTTGGTTGTAACTTCCCCTGACACATTCAGTAATGTTGAATCTGAGAGACACAATCGGATTGTGCTCTTCGCCTTTCGATCCAAATTTTTCGAGTCATCTACTGATGTTCCTATAAGTGTAGTACATGGATCCACCGCAATCCACTGATCTTTGTCTACCAACATATCTTCCGTCTTGAGCTTCCACAACTCAAAAAAATTCCCATTAAATTCTATGATCTCTATTTTCAAACTTCTCGCCATTTCTTTTCACTTGAATAATCAATATCGCAGATCTCCCACTGCAACAAGGCTTATCACAGTCCCGAGCCAAACCCCTGACCACAAAGGCGTCCCCCTGAAGCCAATAATTGCTCTGATACCAAATGTAGATTCTAACCTTGTACAATTATTTACTACAAACATATTTTCAATAAAAGAACAGAAAAGATACAATTGCAAATACACACATTACATAGAGATTTTTCCCCTGGAAACCCAAACCGGGAAAACCAGCATCTTCTATATTCATTCCACACAACACATTGTTTACAATACAATATACATATAGGATCTCGTAGCATCCAAAAGCCTAATCTAATAACCTGGATTAGTCAACAACCCTAATTCCTTAACTAGAAATAGAAAACCATTGGCAAAAACCATGTGTTGAAAAACTGCCCAAAAATGGACGCAAAAAACCATCAAANCCAGGAAAGGGGGCGCTTCACCCCCCTACACGCCTGGAGCAACGTAGACACTACTTCTATCCATGCAAAGAATATAACACATACCCAACACTTTACATCTTGAACAGTCAAATACCACTAGACTTTCATAAAAGAGATCAAGCTCATGGTGAAGTACCATTTAGCCTAGGATGGTTACTGGAAAATGATATGTTACAATTGGAAAGGTAAAGTGGCTCTCCATTTTTGTCTACCATCTATTTGTAGTATATTGTTTCTAATAAGAGATTGTGATGTTTTTTTATTGGTAGAATATCTTGCCCATATGAACTTGAACTCAAATCGGGATCTTGCAAAATTCATTGCATAACTATTCAAATGAAAGTTCAAAGGCTTCATAAATTGAATGAGATAATCAAAATATAAATAAAATATGGACTTGTTGTGAATGGTAGGGGAAAGCTTGATGAGTTTGGAATGATATGGAATGAACTGGAATCTAAAGAATTGGTCATTTGATATTATCACCTTTTTGTTTGTTTGTATTTGAACCAAAACCATAATCAATATGTGTCTACATTCTTAAAAGAGATGTTGGGAAGCATCCAACGTTCTAACTTTAAAGAAAGCTTTGACGGTACTTTTTAGAAACCAGTGTGCCCCATTCACTTATACTACCCTGGTGTGTATTAGTATTATAAATGCATCAGTGCACAAGATTATGATACGCACTGAGAACTAACCTCTGCAAGAACCTCCACAAATTTTTAATTGTGGAGGTTTGCACTTCTATTTTCCTTGTACAATGTTTAATCGGTGCATTTATGTCAACATACTACAATGGTGCACTTAAGTCTATAAGGTGCACTACAAACTAAATTAAAAATAGTAACAATGCACATGTTTATCATCATTGCATCAAAATATCAAGCAAAAAAATAAGTGGGAATTTCATTTTGTAAAAGTTAGTTTATAAAAGAAAACCCTAGTCCCTATTCCATTCTTGTGTCAAAAGTTAGAAGAGAGGCTTGTGCAAGAGAGATTTACTAGGGAAGACTTAGGACTAGACATATTTTGTAAAGAGCTAAATTTGCAACAGATCGGCGTAGGTCACATACAAATAAGCACTGTATAAATTTAAGGTATGTAACTTCATTTTATTCATATGAAATTTACCCTCTTTTGACTCAAAAAATTCCAT
Source organism: Picea sitchensis (assembly GCA_010110895.2). Taxonomy (NCBI): domain Eukaryota; kingdom Viridiplantae; phylum Streptophyta; class Pinopsida; order Pinales; family Pinaceae; genus Picea; species Picea sitchensis. The sequence continues at coordinate 32,820 of SNQJ01S0030014.1, forward strand.
AATTTTTTTGTTTATTCTTATTAGTATTTACAAATCATTTTTCAAGAAAATAAAAGGGTTTCAAATTTACCTTCAACACTACAAATCCTAGTTTTCTTGTTGCATCTCATTTGTTTTATGTTGCTACAAACTCTAACATTGAGGGTTTGTTATCTCTACCATTTGATAGTGAGATACGTTTTTAAGCAATGACTATTTATTAGCTTTGTGTACTTGTATATGGGACTTTCCATATCTATTGGATTGGGACCACACATTACATTGGATCCTAAACTCGGTCTATAATGTTTTTTAAATGTTTTCACGGTTTGTGGTTCACGTTGCATAGAAAAAACACACCACTTAATTTTTTAATTAAAAGTACATCATTTATCGTTGTTGAAAGATTGGTTGTCATTGATGTCAACCCTTGAAGAACTCTGGTATCCCCAAAGGTATGGTTATGGAACTTGAAGTTGATCACAAAAAAGGTCATGAAGAACAGTGTAAATGCAGGTAATCCACTCATGGATGGATAGTCATCATCATGTCATTTCTAGTGATAGGTTGTAAGCCACATGGTTCCTCACGATTGAGGATTTATGGCCTTGTGAAGTTAGAAGCCCCAAAGGATGGCTAAGAAACCCCTAGTTGGTTACAAGTCAATTACTAAAAGGGTAAAGTAGTTGTAACAAGAAATTTCAAGAAGCCATAGAATTAAGGAAAGAGGCTACCCAGCAAAAGTATAAATACACCTCAAGGAGTCATTCATAAGCACATTCACACATTCATTCTATTGAATATCTTTTTGTGAGTAAGTGATCTTTTGGCAAGTTTATGACAGCAAAATCTAAGGTAGCGACAAGTGAGTGGGAGTTTCAGGATCACAGAGGAGAGCTAGGGTTTTCTTAGGAAACCCTAATTTGGCTTATCCCCATGGGTCAAACAGCTAGTGTCCCACGAGGCACCCCCGTAGGTCGCCTAGTGCCTATCACGTGAGGCCCCGAGTGACAAGAGGTCTTAGTCCTGCGAGGACAAGAAAGGAGTGGGTGAAACACTAGTGCCAGGTGTTGCACCTCTTTTGTCCCCTGAATAAGCAAAACAGAGGTGCTTACAAGCTTAGTTGGGTTAGCTAAGCAAGACAGCAGTAAAGGAAAAGGTTAGAGGAATAAACATAAAAGACTAAGCTATGAATTAAACTAGGAAAGGAGAGAACAACTAAACTATTGAGCATAAGAACATAAGAACAAGAAACAAACAAGACTCATGTCACCAATGGAAAGGATTGTATTAGTGAAAATAAAACACCGAGAAGAAAGGGGACTTTGGGTCCCTTCTTCCTCCAAGGGAGGGCTCTTGAACCCCCAATATTAAGCTCTTATTACAACTTGAAAACTTGAAAGAAATAGTGAAAGAATCCCAAGCTAACCCACTCAAAAGGTGATGTGGATTGCCCAAATGGAATGGTGCTAGTATGCTCTTGATGAGAAAAGAGGATTCCCCAAGAGAATAGCAGCAACATAACCTTACAAATGAATTCCTTGAAAATATAGTGCACCCATGGCCTCCTTTTATAGCATAGCTTTGAGGCTTTATGAAACCATCTTTTAGTGTGAAAAGGGGTTGTTTAGGGCACCTTTAGGTCTTTGACCAGCCACCCAGCTGGATCCAGCCGAGATTTGGATGTCAAATCGACTTGGAAGCTGAACCAAAAGTGGGTGGGAGGCTGACCAACATCATAAATACGTCATTCTTAGGTGTGCACGGCTTTTAGCATCCACAGTCGTGCATGTGCACTTCTCCTGTGTTTCTTGATGGCACATGTGCGCGCGCGCCCTGTGTAGTCATAGCGCATCTTGATTTTATAACTAGTTGTATAGTTTTGGACCTTTTGGAAATGTTTTTTTGGTAATTTTGGTCCATGGGTGAACTAATAGTTGTTTGAAGATACTGAATTCCTGTAACCATTTGCGGATGAAATTTCAGTGATAACATATGCCCCCTAATGGATGAGGTTAGGAGCATACGGATAACTGAAATTCAACAATGTTTCTTCTACTGAGAGTACCATTGTAAGAAAGAGCGATAGTGAGAGTATCAAGAGTGACCCGTTGGAGGGATAAGGGAACCTGTAGGGCCCAACCTTTCGCAAGGTGTGGAAAATAAATTGTGTACAAATGAGGTGGGCATGCCCCATGCTCGTGTCATGTAACTCAAAAATGTGGAATACAGTAACTGAAATTGTGTGTTGGTGTAGATCATTGCAGCGCCCTCCGAGGCGGTTTGATAATGACAGAGGACAATTCTGATGGTGAACAAACTCTGAAAAAGGGTAAGGACACCTATGAGAGGTGTTGATGATACTCAAGCATTGATAACCTATCAAATTTCAGAGGTCTTCGGCATATATGAAAATAAACTGCAATAGTCGCAAAGTAAGACCCATCGCGACATGAAAAAGAGTTGAAGTCGAATGGCATGGGGGTCAACGACAGCAGAGGGAAATGATGGTTCTCTCTGTGTCATCCGAGACACCTCATTGTAAAGGTAATGAGAGTCAAGATACTGTCACCCTCCTGGAAACTATGTTGATGTCAATAGAAAGGGAGACGCGACTTCGAGAAGTGGAGGGATTCATAAAATCTACTTGGATAGAATCAGGAACTGATGAGGAACATGGATGAAGTCGAGGAGTAGTGAGACGCAAGACTGCCTTTGGTTGGGGAGTGTTGTAAAGTGGCAGCAACTGTGAAACTGAATCTAGTGTCAGGGGGACATCTAGATGAGGGTAAATTGTGCCAGAGGCGTGACAAAATGGACAAACGTAGAGATCAAAATGCCCCAACCAAGAGCAACATGGGTTGCTTTGCCAGGAAAATAAGGTCACCAAGGGTGATGACAAAAAGCTATGTAAATGTTGGAAACAAAGGCTTTTTACAATTACCGAATGAATAAAGAATAATCTGGGATGAGTGTACAAATACAGAAACGGGTGCCCCAGTGCAAGAAGGTTGGGCCGGTTAGGGTGCAATTTGTGTGGAGAACTGGTGGAGGTTGGGGGCCCCATGGATGGGTTTCTATATGAGGTAAATGGAATGGAGGGAAATTTGCGGATGGGAAAACCGATTGTCGATGAAATGGATGGTTAATGATACTGCAGAGGCGCAGTCAAAATAGAACCATGAAGAGATAACTTGGGAGTCCATTGGGAAAGCTAGCAAAATGAGTAGAATGAGTATGTGGTTGATTCTTGGAAATGTGTAAGACTATCGAGACTCCCATCCCTAGGGGGTGAAAGCAACATGAGTGTGGGAAATTTGCGGAATGGGAAATGAATGAACAAAGTTGACGCCGGCATGTGGTTGTCCCGGTGGAGGATTAACCGGTTGGGGAGGACTAGGAAGTGGAAAATATGGATTGTTATGTGGATAGGATCCATATGGCGTATAGGAAGTAGAGTTACTTCCACTACTGCTAGGGTTATATCCAGGGGTTGGGGGTGGACCCGTACTGGATTGAGAGACCAAATACGACATGGGTACCGGTGGGGGTGCCCCCAATGACTGAGGGGGAACAACAAGGTATGATTGTTGGTAAAGGGGTGAAGGATAATAAGGGATTCCTCCATATGCCAACGGATATTGAGGTGTTCCATACATTGTTGGTTGTTGGGGTTGTGGATTGTGGTGTGTGGTGTTACCAATCAATCCGTCTATTGAGTGAGACATCCCATGCTTGTTTTGGCCAAATGGCACAGGTCTTGAGAGATTAGGAAGTATTGTGTACAAGTATCTTGATTGTGAATAGATGACGTCGTATTGTTGAGCCTTGTTGATGGTTTCTTCTTTTGATTGAGGGAAGGTGGAAGCCACATCTTTACCAAGGAGAGAGACAAGTGATATGAGAAACTAATCAAGACATTGTTGTTTGGTTGTTTCTGCTTTGCACAAACTACGTCATCGACGCCACTCGTGAATGTGATCAGCGATATGTGTGGCAGAGGTTTGTTTAAAATAAGAGAGTAGTTCAATACCATTGTCATGGCAGATTGGTAATTGGAAGAAGGTCAAAAATGCTTTGGCCAAGGACTCGAAAGTTGCATGGGACCCTGATTTTTCGTCTACATACCACTTGGCTGATGGACCAGTGAGTGTGCGTTGAAATAATCGTAGTCGGATGGAATCATCCATAATGTTGTTGGAAGAGCACCATAAGTGGAAAGTCATGACATGGTTGGCAGGGTCATCTCCTGCCTTTCCTTCAAACTTGGGGATATTTGAAGGTAATTCGGTAGGCATTGCAGGCCATGTGGGGTCATGCAATATAGGATCATTTGTGAGTTTGCTTAGGTCTGGTATGTTGAGAGAGGCCAAGTATGGCATCTGGAGTGGTGGTGGAGGATTAGTTCCAGCCATGGTGTGAATGTTTTGTGAACCTGACCCTTGGGGGGGACTAGGTGGGTTTGTACTTCCCCCTTGAGAGGAAGTTGTCCCCCCACTTCCGTGTAAAGGAGAGCAAGTAGGCGGTGGACCTTGGGAATTGGACCCAAGTAAGGTGGAACCAAGCAAAGCAAATCCCAAGACAGTGGCACTCACAAGGGTGTGAGAAGGTGGAGCCAATGAGTTGGCAAGACTAGGAACTACCCCTAGAATAGGAGGGAGATTTAGTAAGAATCTAGAATGATGGGGGTTCTGTGGGTCCCCTATGATGTCCAACTAGCTGAGTGAATGTGTGCGAATGGTGATGAAAGCAATAAATGAACAAGAGCCTTTGCTGTAATTTTTGAACTTTACATGATATATATTAAAATCAAAATGTAATCAAAAGTGCATCATACATAAATTGTTTTGATAAAGAAGCATATATGTGGATAGGTGGATTTTGTCTGCGTGGGGGAACAAAGAAAACAAATGCTCGTGTCTTAAAAGACGTAACGTCCTTCCTCTCAAATAGCACTGGACCTTCCAATAGTACTCAATAGTGGGGTCTGAAGCCACCGAAAGAGGGACTAGTGAAGGATGAAGTAATCAGTTATAATGAGGGGTAGAGGGTGCATATCCCAAAAGAGCTAGTGATATTTCCCAATAGCCACACAAAATCTGATCAAGGTGCAATTGCAGCCCACAATTTCCACCTGGGTAGATGTCCTAAAATTTGGTCACTTGGTAACTCGGTCAAAGTGCGGCATTTAGATTTTCGGTCTAAGAAATGGGTCACGGGATGGATCCCGTCCAAGACCTAGGTGCCTCAAGGGGGGACGCACAGAGCAACCGGACCTCGGCCTTCAACCCTTCATGGGTATCTCCCTGCCTTATGGTGTTAGGAACACTTGACTTGGAGGATTTAAAGTTCTTTATTTGACAACTTCTATTGTTTTGAAAATGTGAGAACCAAATAATGGGGAGTTATTTGGATGCCTATCCCCGAAATCCTACCTAGACTAAAATATTTCTTTTGGCACCTCCTGTGGAGGAAAACTTAGTGAATTTTTAGAAAAAAAATTAGATGTGGTTGTTTGAGAGATTGGGGGTATGAGCCAACCTCGTTGAAATTAAGTGGGAGTGGATAGTTTTGTCATGAAAAGGGTGGGGTGTTTTCAGAATCCCTTTGGAGGAAACCTATTTCAACCTCCACATTTCGAGATGAAAACTATGTGAGTGAGAAGGGACTTTGTGTGTGAACAAGTGAAAGTGTGCCAATTTTTAATAATTTAGGTGTCACCTTGTTGCATGTGGACTTCGCTTGGTCCTTACAAGTGTTGATTACCTAAGTTACTATGTGTCATTGGTATAGCCTTGTGGAATTCAAAAGTCCCTAGGAAACTAGCATGTGGACATGTGGGTCCTTACTATTCCTTTAACTCCCTATTTGTGATTTAATCTAAAAAAGCTTTGAAATTATCCTAGATTGTGATCATGTGGGCATGCATGGGCCCATTACAAAACCTTTAAACTTCCCTAGTGATTTAATTTAAGAAAGCAAATTTCAACACTATCCTATCTTTGTAGCATGTGGGCATGTATGGGCCCGTTACAATCTTGAGATGTGTTTTGAAAAATAAACTAAGAGGAGTCCTGGGGGGGTTGTTGTCCTCTCCTAAAGATTTTGTCTTTTTAAGGGAGGTGAAATTGTCCTCCAACCTCTTTCTGATTCTCAAGATCGCTTTGAAACGCGAGAGAAGAGCATACTCAACGATTGATATCCAATTTATGGTCCCAATGCAAGTTTTATATGTGATTACAAATGATTCCAACTTATACTCTTAGTCAAAGTGGGCCATCCATGTGGAAAAATGAAAGCAAAAGAGGAAATAATGATTTTAAACCCCCTAAGTGCTTATGTGTTTTGACTAATCCCTTTATATGGAGAGGGAGCTAAGTGTGGTGCAGATTACAACATGCATGGAATCATCTTTAAGAAGGCTAGGGGCCTTCCACAAATCACAAAAAGGCTTACAATGTGTATTTTTCTGCACAGGTGTGCGGGTCTCAGAGTAGATAGAGGCACACTGGGTGCCAATGCGCAAACTGAAAAAGACTTTTGGGCGCAGGTGCATAGAAGGCATTGAGTAATACAGTGATTTTGGCATGCATGCGCATGATGCGCGATTCTGGGCCAATAAACCCGCGCACAACTATCACACAACCATGAAGAAAATTCCGAATGAAATTCTCTCTACTCAACTTTGAATTTGATGTTTTGCAGGTCAGCTTGGGCTGGTCATGGCACCTGCAGGTTAAATAAATAGAAAGAAGATCTAAAATAACCCAAATGGGGTAGGAAATTGATACCTTTCCCCAGTGGAGTCGCTAATCTGTTGCACCTCTTTTGTCACCTGGATGAGAAAAACAAAGGTGCTTACAAGCTTAGTTGGGTTAGCTAAGAAAGACAGCAGTAAAGGAAAAGGTTAGAGGAATAAACATAAAAGACTAAGCTAAGAATTAAACTAGGAAAGGAGAGAACAACTAAACTATTGAGCATAAGGACATAAGAACAAGAAACAAACAAGACTCATGTCACCAATGGAAAGGATTGTATTAGTGAAAAGAAAACACCGAGAAGAAAGGGGACTTTGGGTCCCTTCTTCCTCCAAGGGAGGGC
>SNQJ01S0030014.1:47678-59531 GCA_010110895.2 Picea sitchensis
ATCCCTAGGAACCGTGTCAAAGGCTTTTCTGAAATCAACAAAGCAACAAAAAACTTCTTCCTTTTTTTCCCAAGCTTTTTCAATGATGTGCCTTAAAGTTATGCAATTCTAACTTCTAAAATTCGAATTCTAAAATTCGAATTCTAAAATTCCATCGCAATATTACTTAATAAAAATCACGATTTATATAATAATTCGTGTTGCATAAAACAAATCCATTCTGCAGACATGTTGGAAATGAAGACCAATATCATATTTAGTATCCAAACAATAGTTCTACATATATCCGTTGTACAGAAGTAACTTTTATCCTCCATTCGGATTTGCTAATTACACAATATAAATTCTATCGAACAATCAAATAACTAAATATAAAATATCGTGACCAGACGATTGTTAATACGTGATGATGATCTTCAACTTGGAAACTCCACTTGAGCAACGCCCTCTTACTTGCACTTTCAACAACTTCACAGGTACCTCCCAACTAATGCTAGTGGTACTCTTCTTCCCCCTTAGCCCCCTGAGTTGCAAAAGGGCCACACACATAAATCCATATTCAAAACTAGCTCAAGCTTGCCCTCGTAAGGAGAGGCCTCCACCTCTTGCACAAGCTTGCAGCCCAACTCACACAACTAAACTTTAGTCAATAGAAATTTTAATAACATTTCATTCATCCAGCGTTAGGGTCCCTCTCCTTCTTCCTCACCTTTCTTTTATAAAAAAAATCGGTTTGATTCTCATGCAATATTAGCTAATTTTAAATAATTAAATTAAAGATTATTCACCCCTAACACATGTCACACTTTCCCCAAGTTGCACATGTTTAATCCATTTTTAAATTAAATAATTAAGCATTTTCCCTCACACTCCTGTATTGGTTCCTAGAATTTCTCCTAGTTGTCCCTTAGTTTCCCCAATTTCTCTTTTATTGTGTCTCCTAACTAATTTATAGTTGGAGTTTGATTAGGACTCTTCTCTTAGTTAGGTTTTAAAGACTAGATTGAATTAGGATTCTAACTCTATATTGAATTAATTTTATTTTTATTTAAAAATCTTTTTTTATTAATTTCATGCACACATTGTGCACATGCCTTAATTTGTATTCTTATTCCCCCTTTACTATTGTTATTTATTCTAAATTCTTTTAACCCAATTTATAACTCTATATAACCAAAACACCTAGACTTAGATTTCATTATGTTTCCCATTTATAAATTTGTATTGATCTATATTCTCTTTTCTATCTGTTCCATGTATTCATTTTATTTTTCTAAGGTCTTCTAGATTTTTTATTGCCTCATAATTTATTCATGTGATGTGCCCTTCAAGACGCACCTCCATGCTCCAAGGGTTCCACTCGCCCTTTGACTTAGTTTGGAAGGTGTCTGACGCTTGGAGTCAATACTCCACTTGTAGACCTTGTGTGAGACTAAGGGCTTACTGAGGAATAAGGAATCCACTTTATTGCACGCCCCTCAGAAATCCTCATGAGCGACTATCTTAGTCTTCCCTCATGTATCATGAACCTCTCAAAACAAGGTAGTCATTAACCTTCAATTCAGGTCACGGCGGGAGTGTTAATAGGTTGTGACAGGGATGCTACCACACCTCTCCCTCATCCATCTGATATCTATGTATCACCCCTTTACTCCATATGTGAGTCGGATTAGCAAACGTCACCATGCATGCATCCACTGAAAAAGATAACATCAATAACCCATATACATGAAATCCATAACTGAAATCATCATATAACATATGCGTAATAAATCAAGTACTCAACCAAAGTAAATAATTCACTCCCAGACTCAATCCGGAGTCCAAGGGAGTCGGTCGATGTCATCGGCATCATCATCATGTCACACTCCCTGCACACTAATGCTTGTAGCCTAATCTAGGAACATATACTCTAACAGGATTCAATGATAATATCAATTATTCCTCTTCTTCCTTGAGTCTAACATTGCTTTCTATCAGGAGGTCTGTGTATCTCTTCCATTCCTATGCATACTTTGTCCCCAATCCAATTTATTCCCAGGTTAACCAATGTTGGTGCCAAGTAGTGGTCCTTGCCCAGTTTTCAACATGTTGAAGATTGAATTAACCTTTGTTCCTTAGTTCTTGAGTCATTTGGAGTATAAGTTTGTGCTTACCTTTACTCCCTACGTAGGGGTCAAGACCTATTTGTAATTTATCCCTTTTTCCAATAACATGCTATACAAAATATGCGAGTGGGGGATGTTGAAAAAAGTGTATAAGGAGATGGTCAAAGAATAATTACATCACACGAGGAACCATCCCAACAAGAAAGTGCATTAAGTGTATGTATTCATTGATTTTTTTTCTATGTAAAGAGAGTTTAATTGTTGAATGAAATATTATATTTTCAATTATTTTTTATTGTAAAAAATAAAACAAAATGGAACCCAGCCAACACATAAGATGGGAGGACAAGGAAGAAATTAGTCGATCTCAAAGATTGTGAGTAATTAATGTGTTTTCCTTATTTAAGATTTCATATTTACTGTGATGTATATTTTGAATTGATTTAAAATCATACATGGATGTTTTGTAACATGTGCTAACATATAAAGAAGATCCTTTCAAACATTTGATTGAAATTGGATTATGTATGAGTTATGAGTATATGTTGGAGTATCAAGGGTTAATTTAACAATTTGTAAGTATCTATGTTGTTTTACCTTCATGATTTTATAATTAATGGAACAACAAGAAACCTTTAGTTATATCTATGTTTTGCCATGGTGTATAAAATTGACAGGAAAAAAGTATGGAGTGGAGCCAACACAAGAAATGACTTTGAAAGAATGTGTATTGTTTATGAAACAATCAGTGTTATGGTAATATTTTGTATTTATGTAATCATGTATATTATACAACAAATGAAGATATACTCATTACACTTTATTTCTATGTTTGTAGATGAACATGACAAGGCACAATGCCAAACTCATGCCAATCAAGAAAACATTCCAAATAACCTAAGTACAATACACTGTGCAAGTGATGAAGAGATAAACATGCAAGCAACCAGATCAACAATAGTAGTTCGAGAGATGAATGATGATCATCGACATTGAATGTTACAATTTCTATATTTTTAAACGTTTGCATGTGAAAAATCAAATATGTTTTTAATATGGACATATTGTCCCAATTGGATGTTGACATGTCACCAATAACTATAACAATTATTTATTGACATTTTGAATATTTGGACCTTTATGTTGTTCCATTTTGTATAACGAATGGTCTCTTCTTCGTACATAATAAAATGAATTTCTTATTATATTGCATTGTCCACTATCGTAAAATATTATGTTATTGATTAAACATATGGATGTTTTACATTGTTACAATGAACATATATGTGATTAGATGGTATATTTTTTTAAATGATACAACACATTAATGTAATTATTATATCCAAACACAATAGTTAAAATATAAAATCAATATTATTATAAAAAATATTTTATTTTCTAATGACTAATTGATATTTTGTAAAAAAACAAGAAGTTGAATTTGCATACCCACAATGTGGAAAAATTCAAGGCTACAACATAGCGTTGCATTGGATTCATTTGAACTAAACGATGTGGTTTGTACATATTTACACACCGGTGCAGTTTATAAATATTTATGCATCGGTGTCAGAAAATAGTAATAAAAGCATCGATGCTCTTAATGACAACAAAAGCATCACTTCCTTCAACAATATCGTTATTGTTTCCATTATTGTTATCATGATCATTACAATAACTTATGGTGCACAACCAATTGTATGCATCAGTGCTTTTATGTCTGAAGTATGCATTGGTGCTTTTACATATGAAGTATGATCTGAGGCTTCATGATATATACAATATGCATCGGTGCATATCATAAATGTAGCACATTGATGCATTATAAACATAAGTACCATACTAGTGTGCTTTATCGATTTAAGAACACCATGAAACAACCTCTACTAGAACCTCTGACCACCCAAAATATTTGGTTATGGTGAAAATTCGTTAAAACCTCCACCATTAATAGCATAAGTAATTTTTCGTAATATTGTAACACTAAAAACCTTTGCAAAGACCTCCAATAGAAGATGTTTTCCTATTTATTTCCATGTCATGATATCAGTTTGTACCATTATATATTTGTCCATGTTGTTTGTATGCACATCCACTTAATGGTTTGTTTGTAAAGAGTACATACTTGCAACATGCACCATTTGTAATATTATATTGTACATGAAATGCATATGTACAATAACTAACATACCCTTGAAACACATATACATAATAATTATTGTGCCCCTAAAATGGGTGAGAGGGAATGTTTAATGTAATTAAGGGATGGATACAATGCACACAGATATAAGAAGGTTTCGTTATTTCTGTCATTCCATGGGGTAGTATGTTGATTAATACAAAAGGGTGAGCTCCTCTTAAGCTTAGTTGTTGTGGTTAAGGTGTTGGTTAACAAAGTCTCGAGGATCTAGACTATGTCCTCATTGAAATTCTAGTGGTTATTTCTCTCTCTCCTCCTCAAGAAGACCATGACCTTTTGCTAAATTTTGAATTTACTTTTATGTCTTAATGTGGTGGTCTAACTTACACATGGCAATTTTAGGTCCAAACATAAGAGAATGTGTGGTGCACAAGCGAGATATGTTTTTCAACTATTGTCCTTAGTTAAATGTAACAAGATGTAGATGGGTTTTCAAGTATTTTCCTCTAGTGATTCGATAGGATTTACTTAATTCAACTAAGTAATAATAAACAATCTAATACAATATATGTCTCTGGATAAATAATAGTCAAATCACCAAAACATTGCTAAGACTAGAGATTTTGATGACCTGTAGATTTTGTGGAGATACTTTCATTAATGAGTAATGTGAGGGTACTTGGAGAGTCCAAATTAGATTGGAGAACCATGGATTTCAATTCAAGAAAGATTCAATGCATTGTTCTAAATAAGAGTGCATAAATGCATGCACTTTGAATGTTGAATTATTTCAGTTAATACTACTATAACATAGTCAAAAGAGTGTATTGAAGTAGGCCAACATGCATCTTTTGTTATTACATACATAATATCAACTTTCTTTCATGGTGAATTTTAGCTATCTCCTTAGTAATCCTTTGTTAATCTCTCTTTTTGGTTGTTATGACACATGTAATATTTGTTGAATTGTTTCCTTTGATCAATCAAAGGTCGAGCACTAAACCTATTTACTATTCTCTCCAAAGATTAAGGTGAAGCATGTTGAACATTTTTCTGGTTCAATGAAGTTACTACTAGTTTTGTGATGCATGTAGGCTCGACCTATTGGAAAGTAGGAAATATTTTGAACTCACACATGTAATATATAAAGAGTGGAAGGGACCAAAGGTTTGTGAGGTCTCATGAAATCTCTATCCTCAACTCTTCCAAAAATGTCCTCTTCTAGCAATCACTTCTCTCTACACTCCTTGAACACAATTTGAGGCATAAAAATACGCTACTATTTAGGGGTGGGATTATGATAGAGGAAAACAAGATCTCGTTGATCATTGAATGTGGGAAAATCAATGACGGGCGGGGCATGATGTTAGAGCTCCACAAATTAGGGAGTGGATGCTCAATTATTGTTGGATCTATATAGGAAGCGACACATGGAGTACATACATAATTTCAAGTTTGTGGTTTTGTTAGAGGACCCCCAAGTCTTGCTTCCTATCATATATGGAAATATTGACAAATGAAGGGGGGGTATTATCAATGTATTCTAATGGCTGCTTGGATGAGATACAATCCATAGATGTCAACCACCTATTCTAAGTATAACAAGGCATCCAAGAGCTCTTCTCCCAAATGCTCTTTAACAAAGCTAGTCTAATTGTAGTCCTCTTGCAATTTATCCTTCACATTGTAATATTTTCAAAATTTACCGTACCCCCACCTACAATTACATACCAATATTCCATTAATCCAATTATAATAATAAGCAAACTTGTCATCAACATGATATATACAAATGATATATAAGCTTATAGATTAATCATCAAAGATCCATTATATACAACTATAATTAGAGTAACAACCAATTCATTTTTTGACATATAAATAAAACATGTATATACGTATACATGTGAACAACCAATTCATTTTTTAATGTAGACACACACACACACATGTGACTTCTTGCCACGCCTCTTAAGAAGGTGGTACAGTGATTAAAGGTAAACCAAAATTTGGAATGTCAAATCTCTCATAAACTATGTAACTTTATATTGCATGTTTTTCATAAATGTCTACCTTATATATGAGTTGGACTTTTTCCCTATGCCCATAAGCTAGAGCTCCTTACACTGAACCAGTGTCTTTATAATGGGTTTTATTGTTAATTTAACTGAACCTAGCACTTGACACTTAACTCGAAATAAAATCACTCTATTTATTAACTGCACATCTAGGTTTTAACCAAACATTAGAGGAAGCATAAAAAACTGAAACCAATCACATTGCACAAAGATTTTGGGTAAACACCCCTGGAAAAACCCCGAAGGGAAAACCAAATCTCATTTTGATTTATTGTTATAAATCTTGGGCTCCCATCCTGGGATAATGACCCATCAGAGGAATAAAATGCAACAATATCCTAGCCCACCTGACTATTATCTCCCTTGTTGGTCCTTAACACCTTTCCTTAGCCCTCCCCTCTCACACTTGGATGAAATATCTTCACCCACTCATTGAGATCTCCTCACTCTCTATGTGTATCATCCTCTCAAATAGGATGCATTTTATTACATTGAGTTAACCCTAAATCAAAAACCCCAGATCTCCTCCAAAGTGATCAAGGGTTGAGATTAGATCCCCCCTCACTTTAGATCTAATGGCTAGGATCAACTCACTTAAGTTACTATTGCCAAAACTTAGACATTTAACTTAGTTAATCTCACATTAATTCTAAAAGGTCATTCACTTTAATAATTGACTCATAAAGTGAATTTTCTAAGGCTCTAAGAGATTACAAGGATGAATTTCAAGTGTAGACACAAACCCATGTGGAAGTACATGTCTGATGCTACTAAAACATCAACATTTATCACCTTCCATATGATTAACATGAGATCTATAAGGGACAAAAGGTAGCAAATAATGTCATTGCACATATGCTTGAGCTTGTATAGTGTTGATATTTAAGACTATTCAAAGTCTTGAAGATAACATCACAAGGATAAATCCTTGTGTTTTGAGAGAGGTGGTACTTATGTTTAATACGATACAAATAATATAGAGAACGCTTGAGAAAGGACCAGGTTTTTTCAAAAATAAATATTCAAAAACAGAAAATGCTTGAGAAAGGACCAAGCTTGTTCAAGAATTCATATTCACAATAACATACAGTATACAAGACTATAAAGGAAATAAATGGGAAATCTCATAGCACATCATTTCCATCATAACATGAAGTAAAGTAAAACATATCATTTGGAAGAATAAGAATAAAGGACTACATATGCAGAGAACTTAACATGATCTTTCAATTAAAACACAAAGAGATTTTGATAGACACATTCTTTAAATCTCATGCTTAAAACACAAAGTCTGAGAAATCACTAGACATGTGCCCCAATTAGTTCTCTAGGAACTTAAAAAAATATACGAATTTCTTAAAAGAGTTTATAATATTCAAAAATTGAAATGCATTCATCCTAGTGGAGTGGGATGGGGCTCCCATGGACCATAATATAAATGAAAAGACCCGAAATAAAAGAGAAAAATACAGTTAGGAATCGACCTTTTGTATTCACAAACTATGAAATAGAAAAGGTTGGATGACTCCTAACTGAGAGGGAAGAAAGGAAAATCTTAACAAAATGGTTACTCTACTTACTATGATGGAAAAACTCTTCTTGATTTGCTTCTTGAGTCTTCTTTTTATGTGTTTCTAGTTTGGAGGTGCTTTACCAGTCATAATTGCTTCTTGGGAATCAGGATCAGTTATTCTGACCAAAGTTTTTTTTAACCATTGTTCAATGTACCCCCGCATGGGAGTAACCTTTAACCCATGCTTGATCTTGGTTTCCAACAACTCATCTTCAGCATATTTTAACTCAAAACCTATCTGATGAATTACATCTGCTTGGTCTTCATTTTTGTTTACATAATGAATTAACCATTTCTCAACTTCCTCTTGTGAGAATTTCGTTAGGTTGTCAAATTCATTAGCCCATGAAGTTTTAAGAGTCTTCAGATATTTTTGCAATTGATCCTTTGTGAGTAATACAAAGTCCATTATCAAATGCGGTCCCTCCAATTCTTTAGTTAAATAAACAAGCTTGAGAAATAAATCATTTCTTTTTGAATTTATAGCATCTCACTCAATAATCATCTCTAGAAAATACTTGATTCTTTTTAACAAACATGCATTTATTTGTTTAGGCCGGACCTTTGAGGGAAGGTTTTGTTCCCTCCTATGGACATCATTCATACTTTATATTTTCGCAGTAAAGATGTTGAAAACTTCTTTGAAAAAATGCTCATCATTTTCTAAGTCCTTTTGGAGATACTCTTTGAGATTTGAAATCATTGTTGAGATATTAGTTGAACTAGTTGTCAGTTCCCAAATATCAAGGATTAAAGTGACCCTCTGTTTAATATTAACTCCAACATACTTTCTAAAATATGTCAATAAACTTGAAGCTCCTTTTAATCTTAAGCTTGATTCTGATGTATCCTTTAAAACATTAAGTGGTCTAACAACAGAAATTGGTTCAACAAACAATGGTTTGGGAGGTAGAGCATCTTCTAACTCTTTTATTCTTTTATTCAAAACCAAATTCTCCTTTTCTTGTTCATCAATAGAATATTTTAGGGCATCCCATGTGACCCAATGAAATTAGAAAACCTTGGAAGGTTTCACTCCTTTAATATATATTTCTGAGATCCACTTTTCAACAACTTTTTTATTTTTCAAATTAACCTTCTCAATTTGAAAATTTTTTGAATTTGTGTTAAAGGTAGCATGGTGTAGGGTGACCAATTCTTCTTCAAAAACTAATGGCTCTTCACAATCCAATTCTTCTACCACTATTCTAGTTTCAATCAGTCGTTGTTCAGCCCAATCGGGCTTCCCAATTATAACATCAACTTCTGTATCTTGGGAATTAACTTCAGAATCTTGAACCTCTTGATTTTCCTTTTCAACAGATTCCCTTTTTCTCTTTGAACTTCCGAAGAATGTGTGTAATTTTTCCATATCCTTTTTAGGGAGGTCTTCATCTTCTCCATTACTAGAATTTCCAACAAGAGACTTTCTTTATTCTACATTGCTTCCATGAGATTTGCTTCAAGTTGTTGAAGAACTTTTCTAGGAAATGTGAGGTGAGCGTGGATTACCACTTGTTGTGGTTCACCCTCTTAGTTTATATTGGTGATTTGTCTAACCAGAGTATAAATATCATCTCGGTGTTTTTCAAGGGAACATTCTTGAGGATTTTTTTGTTATCCACTTATCCTTCATCTAATTGTGTTGACTCAATGAAAGATGAACCATAATAGGAGGTGAACATGTGAGTTGTGAACAAATCATTAGGGTCAAAGCCCTACACTTCATGAATTTATCTCATTTTTAAATGATGAAAATAAACATCAAATTCATTCAGGTGAGAAATGTTTTTGACAATAATCTCTCCAACTCTTAAAGGTAATGGAATGAATTGTTATTTTGTTTCTCATTGAAAAAATGGGCCTAAGATCTATACTACCTACATACTTCAACTATAAAGAATTTATCACAAACATAATAGGGAAGTAAAAATGGTTTTCCTTGAAACCCATACAGTCTGATGTAGCTGAAGTTGAGTCATACTTCGGAAACTCCCTTTCCAGCAAGAAATGTTGTAGCTTATTTTGACAATATTAGTGTGGAAGAACCATGAATCATCCTTTTGAATGTGGATAGGAATGCAATCTATATTTGATAAAAATGATAAGGAGCCTTATGTCTCCAGAGTGATGGATACTAAAACTATATTGGATCCCTATTATAATTCACATATCTTGACCATGGCAAATCCTCAAATAGATGGAAATAAACTATGGCTTAAACCAAATCAGAAGTCATGTAGAACTTCTTTGTTTTATGGAAATTTTCTAATTGAAAAGAAACTGCATTTGAGATAATACGAGCCTAATATAAAAATTGCATCTTCATGATAAAAAAAATGTAGGACATACATAACATATTTTGGGATAGTAGCTATAGAGTATTGTCCAACAATCCTTGCAAACGACTATTTGAGTTCCTTGTATGGGTACTTAAGTGAGAATACCTCAATTTGAGAAGATCTTCCAAAAGCATTTGTTGGCTCTATAAAAAATATCTCCAAGAGGTCTACTTCTCCATTACGGGCCTTTAGGAAGGTGTCATCTTTAAAACCTTTAAAATTCTTGTTGGGTGCTGGAATTCAAAGCATCTTTCTGAAAATCGTAGATGTGAGGGATACTGGTGTCTTTTCCTCTAGTTGAATTATTCTTTTCTCAGTGCTAAATTGATATGCACACAACAAAACCAATTCCTTGAAGTTGAATACCTCTGGCATGCACCTAGTCTGTGCTATATCATAAGTCCAAACTTTGTTCAAGCCTTTTTCCTTGGTTGAGAGTCTTGAATACCACTTAAAAGCTTCATACCACTGGACCTCTATGTCTTCACGTCCCAAAATGTTGGTAGTGCCTACGTAATATAGTTCATTTATCTTGCTCGACATACTTTTCTTTAATTAAGTAAGTAAATAGGTGGCAATATTTTTTAAGTAATCTCCTTTACAACGAGGACTTATAAATTACCGAATTCACCAAGTATTTTCCTTAATATCATGTCATAACATTAGTTCATAAATGTTAATTATTGATTATATTTGAATTTATAGTGAATCTTTTACGGAAATCGTGTCACATTAATAACAATATTAATTCATAAGGTGTGATGGATGATGTGGTACTAAAATAATAAATGTTATTGGAAATGGTGCTCACATCTCAGAATTTATGGAAATAGGCTATGTATGGAAAGTACAAATTGAGTAATGCAAGGGTAATTTTGGAGATTGTGGAAGTGTGGGTTGTGCGTTATGGGAGGTGAAGGGATGAGATAAGAGGAGGGGTTTCCCGCATCCACATTCATAAAATAGACTAAGTGTGAAGGTTGATTAATTTTTCGGGTCACAAAACTGTGGTTTCATTCTATGGGATGTGGACTTGCGGGTTACAAGAGGTGAAGGGATGAGATGAGAGGAGGCGTTTCAGGCATCTGCATTCATAAAATAAATTAAGTGTGAAGGTTGGTTTATTTTGCGGATCACAAAACGACGGGTTAATTCTGTAGAATGCAGACTTACGGTTTGCGGGTTTGTGGGCCTTTTGGCACTGATATTTTCCCCACAATGAGACTCTCGCAAATGAAGAAATAGACTAAGTATAATATATGCAAAGGTAGATTAGTATAGATAAAAGGTGATATGGGTCCCAATGAATTGAAAAGAGAAAAATTGACTAAGTATGGGCTTGTGGAGAGAGAGTAATGCGAGTATAGAGTAATGTGGGATCAGTGGGGTGAAGAAAATGACTAAGTATGGGAACATGTGGGGTTGCAGACTTTTGATGATAAAGGGAGGTCTTCCCACAACCTTATTTTTTGTAAAAATAACTAAGTGTGGGTCTTTGTAGATATTATCAAGTACTACCAAAGCACTAGAACATTGATCAAGGAAATTTGATCAACATGTAGGTATCAATATACAAATCTATAATAAGTGTTCACCAAATGTAAATTCCATA
>SNQJ01S0030014.1:59541-70138 GCA_010110895.2 Picea sitchensis
TTTCTGTGCAGGTTGATATCAGATGATTGTTATGAAGACTGTATGACAATAGATGTATACTACTGTGGTGGATGTGTTCCACTGTTCGCGACTATATGTTGCTGATCAAGTACTTGTGTGTTACTTGGTGTGGTAATGTACCACTGGATTGTAGTTATGTACTACTATGGATAGACATAGTTGTGTTCTATTTTTTTTCGATTGCCTTGAAGACTATCAACAATATTGGAAATGATTATCGGTTAGATGGATAATCAAAGGACAGAGATTTCCCAGATGGAAAATGGTTCAAAGCATTTACTCTTCTAGATTAGAAGAATGGCTCTTGTATCACTCTGTGGAGTGAGCATCATGTTTGATTACTCAGATAGAGTATGGTTTCGAGAGATGATGCAGCTGATGACAATGATGATGACGGTGGTGCTCATGATCTAGTCTATACAACTATGTTGATGCTACAGGGTGAATGGTATGTTTTTGTGCTCAAGACCATTACCTATAATACCTCCCTAGCTAGGAGGGAGTGTTGATATTATGGTAGCTTTGGGAGGTATTTACCTCCACGTGTAAACCTGACGATGATAGAATACTCTGGAAAGCAAGAAGAAACCCTAATGAGTTGGATAATAACCCTAGAAGACTTGTCGGCTCAAGAAGATAATTTATATTAGGTTATTAGCCTCCAAGAGAAGAATTCAACCAGAAATAATAATATATACTGAATAGACAGATACCCAGAATAAGAAGTCGGCCTAGGCAGTTAGCCAAAGTTAGTATAAATATAGGAGGCCAGTTCTCATTCTGGCAGGCAGTCTTAGTATTGCAGAGCAACACTTGTGCACACTGCAGTGCCCAGTTTTGTGCGCAGGTTTGGAGGAGAGCTGCCATTACAGTAGTTGCAGCTACCAGATAACGTTTGGCATGGACTATCTATTGGTTAGGGTTTGGACTATCTGATTAGCGCTTGTTTGATGCACTATCCTTGGGGAAAGGTGCGCTACCCTTTGTTTGGCTATCTAGCCTAGGGTTTGCTTCCAGAATGATTCTCTGTCAAGGTTAAGGTGCTCAGAGGGTGGATTCGGCCTATGGTTGGGTGACAATAGTGATATTGTTGATCATAAAATGAGCACATCCATTATATTCTAACACTTTTACCATGTAAAACCCTATATGAAATCCATATGGTATGAATGCTCTCTTTTTGTCCTTTACCAGAGTGGAATTATAGCCTTGCATAATGGTTTGATAACATATTTCTCCCACAATGAGTCAGTCTCTGACATGAGTGGGGAGTAAATGTGGCACGCTAGTGACCCCAAACACTATGATATAGGTGATGGTTTCTTCTAGGTACCAGCAGCCTACTTTTGAAATCATTTTCTTGGCTGCCGCTGTAAGCCTTCGACATTCTTTCTTAAAAAGAATGAAATATACTCGAGCTATAAATTCATCGCATATGAGGGAGTAAGATTTCTTGTACTCGTTCTCCCACAAAATGATGAAATAGACATGCACGGGTAGCTCCACAACATGCCAACTCAAATTCATGCTTGAGAAGATGTTCCTTGCGCAGATAATGTCCAATAAGTATGACACCATGTGAAAAGATGACGTTTCTTCATCCTTTGGTGTGTGGGCTTGCAATATGTTGGTTCTCAATTGTTTAGAAATGATCGCTCCCCAGTTGAAGCTTCTACCGGAGATTGCCACAGTGTATGCCAGGGGCATCCATGCTTCCAAAAACTTGGCGCAATCCCTTTCCCTGTATAATCGACAGATCAGAGCCATCAGATAAATATATGGATCTTTTAGATTGGTCATACTGTGCCAACCATTGCTCATGTTTGTAAACTTCTTTATCTTCTTTCCACCACGAGGCCATCAACTTGCTAGTGTCATGGAACTCATAAAATTTTATCACAAAATCAATATTTAATCTTTCCTCTAGGTCTATGAGTTTGTAGTATTTATGGACCTCTATTGGGAGAAAAAGTCCATCACATCAGCCATTTTCATCATTGACCACACATTTTGTTGCATCTGCGTGGTGTATTTTCCACTCCAGGGTCTCAATGCAAGGCAAGACCAGGGTTTGACAGGCTACCATGTGCAGGCATGATCGCCAAATGTTTGGGAATACTTGGTCATCGAGCATTCTAACGTCTAGGTCATTGTGTGGTATAAACTTTAGGTAATATCCCTGGTTGATTCTGTTAAACAAATCTACCTACTGTGGGAGCACCACTTTCGATCGAGTGCTTGTCTCTGTGTCGTCAAATGTAGGAGGCTGGGAAAACACCCTTTTGGTAGACGTGCAGACGAATGGTTCCACTTTAGTGGTAAAATCAAGCTATTTAGCAGCGTTGGGTGAGGATCCTTCACCGACCTCTGCTTCTTTCAGTTTTGGTGCTCTCAGCGAGCGCCTAGTCGTTGGCTTCCTTGGAGGCATTTTTCCTCCTCTTCGCACAAGCTTAACCTAGTTTAGAATTCTGAAAATCGACTGTGAGCTCTTGAAAATCTCTCTCGCTCCTTCGACTACTCCAAGAATGAAATACTTGTGTACATAATGTTGCGTTTGAATTTGTATTTACAATTTAAACATAGAGCATACTTACCTTGTCGCGTCAGTTCTTGAATTCAGGGCATAAATGTGGTTTGCACAATCCATCACCAAGATCCGAGTCATGCTCGAGATTAAATGCAATCGTAGGATGGCGACGCAGGAGCATTGTACGTCGTAGTTCATTGACGGTTTCAAACTCCTATTATTTGGTCGGTGCACGGGATAGAAACGTGTGTTGATCAAAGCATTAATTGACCTATTAAATAATAGAAATCAGATCTTATTTTTCGCTGAAGGTGTCCCATCATACTGTTGATGTCCTATCATTTTAAACAAGTTGATCAGTGTTGACGTTTTTATTAGACAATGTTCGTTAATACCATTTTTAGCAAAAGCTCCGATGCCGACCTGGACTGCCGTACAGTGCTAACGTGGAAATGCTGACCTGGAAGGGCGACCATGACACGTGGCGTTTGATTTTGGTTCCTCCGTTAAAAAGTTTCTTCAATGTTGGGGATTTTATTTAGACATCGCCCTAGGAACCTCAACCTATCATGTCGATGCTGACGACATATCCAGGATCGACGATCGACGAGTCTCTATGCTCATTATTTTGTGATTTCATCCCTCGGATTCTGCCGATGCCGAAAACGTATTACTGATCGGGGATTGGCGATCGACGGTGTGTCGAAGTAAATTTTTTTGTAGTTTAAGGTTTTCTTTGGATATCACCGACCCCGAACAATGTATCAACGATCGGAGGTTTGTTAGGTGTGTCGATGTTAGCATTTTCCTTTTCATACTTCCTTGATGGCGATGGTGTATGTTAGGGACCTAACCCCTCACATAGGTAGAACAATGTAATCCAATGTAATAAAGGTCAATATTAATAAGGCCTTGCAATAAAGTAGAATAAGTCGAATATAAGAAGACCTAATAGAAGCTTCCACTTCTAGAAGGATCTTCCTATAGATGGTTCTATTGATAGACATATTGTTGGCCCTTGACCAAGTTTTGAGGATTCTTGGTCATGTTTAACCGTATCTTGGGACTTCGACAGGCTGTCGAAGGCGGAGCACAAGACGAAGTGGAGATCACGGGATCTCGACCCCTTTTAGGGCCCTTTTTTGGATTTGGGATGGGAATGGGGATGGGAATGTCGGCCCATGGGTTTACCCATGCCTGGGCTTATTTTGTATGTATAAATAGAAAGCTAGGCAACGTAAGAAGTAGTTGTTGCAAGTTGGTTAAGTGCTAGAGTTGGATCTATGTGATCAAGAGTTGTAAGTGCTTTGGTGCATACTGTGTGAGACTTGCAGAGCTAAGTGCAAGTCATTGTAAGAGATTGTAGAAGGCTGCGTGCTCAGATCTACTTAGGGAAGGAGGATCTAGCGAGTTGTGCAGATCTCCTGTCCTCTGCAGAGTAGGGGTTCTGAGGCTCTGTACATGTAACCTATTGAAGAAGCTAATAAATAAGACAAAGAGTTGGTGGACGTAGCCTCAGGGTGGGGGTGAACCACGTACATGCTACGTTACTCTGCTTTGTGCAACGTGTTGAAGCGATTATATGTTAATGTGCTTAGTGCTTTAATATAGATGAATGATCTGTCGATGCTTAGTGATTAATACTATGGATGGATGTTAGATCTGACTTATATAGATGTGCTTAGTGCTGAATCTGTTAAGATCTGATCTGTTTCGTCATGCTAAGTGATGTCAGATGCTAGATCTGGTTGAATACTGTGTTGTACTGTAATTAGGGTTTAACTGCGATGTAACTAAGAACTGAATATCAATAAATATAACTGTTGAGTGCTATGTTAAGTGATTAGAATTATAGATCTGTGTCCCAGCTAAGGTTGCAGACACTGGATTCCTGCAACCACCCCTGCCTCTACCTTGTGTGAGACTTCATCTGCTTTGTAGGTGTTGCTGAAAGGGACGGTAGTTAGGGTTTTGTTGGTGCGTTGAACCCTGGGTCTGCCCCTGTTCCAACGAGTTGAACATAAGCAAGGCGAAGTAACATGACCAAGAGATGAGACCGATCCCTTGAAGAAGAGGAAGGTTTATTCCCCAAAACCTTCTTCCCGGAAGAAATTGAGAGCCACCGGGACCAAGATGAAGACCGTGCTTACTACTGATGACTTTGACTTCATCATAGCCGCCCTCAACGACGCTTTGTTGGAAATCATGGAGAAACAAGAATCTAAGCAGGAAGAAATGTATGATAGACTTAAGGTCAAGTTTCGAGGGGTACAACAAGCCCTTCAGTCCAGCCACGCAGTGTCCACTGCTCCCCTGTCATAAGGAGAACCAGGGTTGGGGGATGAGCCAGCCCAACTCCACCGATTAGCTGATGTGGTTGAAGCTCATCTTCGTTGCGCACAAGAAGAAGTAGAACAAGCTACTGAGACCTTGAAGCAAGTACAAGGCAACATTATGGAACAACGCAAAATAGCAGAATAGGAGAAGGTTGATCTCCAGGCCAAGTTTGAAGTGGAGAAAGCACATATGCATCAAGTGAAAGAACGGTTGCTCGCAGAGAAACTGGAAGTAAAAGAAGCAGTAAACAGATCCCTCCGCTTTGTGATAGGCTTAGAGATACAGGCTGAAGACTAAGTCACACATCAAGTAGAGAATCTCGTAGAATTTGTCCAACAGCTACAACAATGAATAATAGATTTAGAGCTTCGCACTGTACCTGACACCCTGCAGGATGTAAGGGACCAAAGGGAAGAAAATGCTCAAAGCACAGTTGAAAGAATAAAATTCCTTGCCCTAGAATGCAATAAATTGATTGCTCGTAGTGCCCAAACCTACAAGCAACTAGCTGAGAATCCAGAACTGAAGGCACTGGAGTCACAGCTCCAAGAGGCTAAGTATCAAGCATAAACGATACAGGCGTAGTTGAAGCCCCTATCAGCTGTGGAAAGAATGAAGTGATCCCAAGAGAAGCAGGTCCATACTATTCAGAGTAGAGTTATGGAAGTAACTTAGAGGCTCCAACCTGTACAGGATGAGGCTGACCAACTGTTCATAGAAATCGAAGGTCGAGGAGCGGAACTGGAGCAAGTTGTCACTGCAGCTGAACAACACCTCGAGGCACCTGTCAACGAAGTAGTCATACAAGAGTTCACTGAACAGGAGGCCGTATCACAACAGCAAGTCAAAGCACCTCAATCCAAGCTCGAGGCTTTTGAAGCAGAAGTAGTCAGATCAGAGTGACTCAGGACGAGTCACAGGTGAGTGTTGGGGGCCTGTTGGCCCTTGACCAAGTTTTGAGGATTCTTGGTCATGTTTGACTGGATCTTGGGACTTCGATAGGCTGTTGAAGGAGGAGCACAAGATGAAGTGAAGATCGCGAGATATCGACCCCTTTTAGGGCCCTTTTTGGGATTTGGGATGGGAATGGGTATGGGAATGTCGACCCATGGGTTTACCCATGCTTAGGCCTATTTTGTATGTATAAATAGAAAGCTAGGCAATGTAAGAAGTAGTTGTTGCAAGTTGGCTAAGTGCTAGAGTTGGATCTATGTGATCAAGAGTTGTAAGTGCTTTGGTGCATATTGTGTGAGACTTCTAGAGTTAAGTGCAAGTCATTGTAAGACATTGTAGAAGGCTACATGCTTAGATCTACTCAGGGAAGGAGGATCTAGCGAGTTGCGCAGATCCCCTATCCTATGTGGAGTAGGGGTTTTGAGGCTCTGTGCATGTAACCTATTGAAGAAGCTAATAAAGAATACAAAGAGTTGGTGGACGTAGCCCCAGGGTGGAGGTGAACCACGTACATGCTATGTTGCTCTGCTTTGTGCAATGTGTTGATGTGCTTATATGTTAATGTGATTAGTGCTTTTATATAGATGAATGATATGTCGATTCTTAGTGATTAATAATATGGATGGATGTTAGATCTAACTTATATAGATGTGCTAAGTGTTGAATCTGTTAAGATCTGATCTGTTTCTTCATGCTAAGTGCTGTCAGATGCTAGATCTGGTTGAATACTGCGTTGTACTGTAATTAGGGTTTAACTGCGATGTAACTAAGAACTGAATATTGATAAATATAACTGCTGAGTGCTTTGTTAAGTGATTAGAATCACATATCTGTGTCCCAGCTAAGGCTGCAGACACTAGAGTCCTGCAACCACCCCTGCCTCTACCTCAAGTGAGACTTCATCTACTTCGTAGGCGTTGCCGAAAGGGCTGGTAGTTAGGGTTTTGTTGGTGCACTGTTGTAGCGTTGAACCCTAGGTCTGCCCCTGTGCCAACACATATTTAGTATAAATAAGATTCAAGGTTATGAGAACCCTAGCTTGGATATTATTATAATAGATCTCTACTTGACTGGAGGTTTCCCCCTCGAAGAAGCTCGTGAACATTGCTCTCAGAATCAAAGTGCTCTTTCTGGTGTTATTTTGATATCATTTCAGTGTTATTGTGGTTTTGTTCTGGTTATATTGTTGTTTATATGCCATTTCTAGCATTTTATTTCTGTTCTGCATACTTTTTATATCTGGAATATTATAAATGGTATCGGAGCACTTTCCTTGGCAGACATTGTGGGCAATTTTGTTTTTATTTTTGCAGATTTGTTTTCGGAGAAGAAAAAAGAGGGCCGCAACATTCCAGAATTTTTCAGTATATTTCTGTGAACAATTTGCAAAAACAGGTTGTATATCTGATTTCCTCTAAAAAAAACACCCAATTTGAAAAAACAAATCGTCATAAACGGAGTCCAGGAAGTCAAGATATTGAAGTTTTACAATCTGCAATTTTTCAGTGTTTTTTCTGCGGATGATGACGCACTATATATATATATATATATATATATATATATTAATATTTCTGTAGTAGTTGGAGACCGAATTTGCTGAAACAAATTATCAATCTAAGTTCCTCTCACAATTTCACCCAATTTCAAAAAAAAATCTGCCGAAACGGAGTTCGGGAAGTGAAGTTATGAGCATTTTAAATTCAACAGTTTTTTAAGGTTTTTCCGGAAAATGCCGCGATTTTCTACAGTAATTTATTGGGTTTTTTCGTGATGGCGGAGGGACTGCAGAGTTCATAAATTTTCATAGGGTGCTCAGATGGCTATTTCTTCTCAAACCCTCAAAGAAATTCTATAGATTACTGAAGCATTCAAAACTCAATTGTTTGACACATTGTATGGCAGAGTGCATGATAGATTGCATGACGTTGCAGATGCCCTTAATGATAGTTTTCGTAGTATTCAAGATTCATTGGATAGAATGCATGAGATATTTCTTATGGCGGACATCAGAGATGCATATAATCAAGAATTCTATACTTGGTATGATTTTGAGGCTGATTGTGATGATTGGTATATGGATAGTTGTCATTACTAGGATGACAACCACTTTAATATTTTATTTGATGACTCTAATCCACCTTCTGTAGAAAGCATCAATGTGACAAATCAAGAGCCAATGATTATTACTAGTGTCCATTCTGCATATTATAGAGTGGTATTATTCCTTCCAGATTATGCTATGACCCTTTTCCACTATGTGGATGGATCTTCTTATTTGGATCCACATGACATGTGTCGGTCTTTGGAGCATCATTTTGAGTTGGTTATTGGGTTCCAAAATATTCCACGGGGAGTTCACATGAGCACTTGGACATGGGACCTAGGTTTACAATGGCAGTTGGACTACTTCAACATGGTGGCTTTCCTTTCTACATGGGACCTTGGTTCTCCAGTCTTCTTCAACATTATGGTCCACAATTATCCATGGGACCCTGGTATATGGTTATACAACAAGTGTTGAGGACAATGCTTTCATAAGGTTGATGTAATGTTAGGTAGATAGAGAGGTAGTAGTGGGGCCCCAGAGGGCACATAGTGATAATAGTGGAGGCCATTCAATGTAAAGTGGACTAGGTCCACTATATTATTAAATAAGGCCCACTATGGTAGTTAGATATAATAAATGGGTAGTTAGATATAATAAATACAAGAGGACTTCTTAGAAGGTTCTACTTCTAGAAGATTCCTCCTCTGGAATGTTCTTAGGTGATAGTAGCACTATATAAAGGGGTTCAAGCAATGTAATGGGATATGAAGAGAAATATTGTGTTTGGAGCTGAAGCTCATTAGGAGGAAGCCCCTCGAAGGGGAAAGTGAACAGGAGAGGATCCCTTCCATAATATAATCCATTGTATGGTACTGTTGCCCTACCTCAAGGGTTTGATAGTAATAAAAGCGATTTTGCATATTGTTCTTCTATATTGCTCTGTGGATCTATTGTGTATTCAGTATTTGTGGTGATTATATTTGTAGATATATTCAGGTTCTTAACAAGTGGTATCAGAGCACTTTCCTCGGCAAAAATTGCGGGTTAATTTTTTTTTTAGGGTAGAGACGTATTCTAACGTATTTAAGCCATAGAGATCTGTCGTTACACGCATAAACCCACGGTTGAGGGATTCATACACACAGGAAATACAAGTGATACTTAAGCGCACATATGTTGGCCACCCTTGTAACCCCTGTTGGTACCCCTTCGAGTGGTAGCACATCAGACATCACTTGTGTAGGGATTGACCTAGATTTCCTGAAGCCCTCTTTAGATAAACCGATCAACCACCTGACTGCTATAGTGCCACTGAGAACAACACTCAGGAAGATACTCTCTAGTACCTGGGTAGTCGGGTAGTATGGCTAAGGGCACGGTCTATCCTCCTTAGTTAGTGCCCTGAGATATTGGGCCGAGTACTACTATTGGACCCCACACGTATATTAGAGAGTTATAGCACAGGGAAAACCCTTGTCTGTAGAACCCTTGAATACCTAACCCTTGGGGACGGAAACAAAAAAATTAAAACAGATAAGATCTATTGCCGCACAAGTGTGTTCAGGTTTCCAAATCACTACACATTTCTTCCTGGTTAAGCATTTGTGCATTTCATCACTGCAGTATTCTTCAGACTGGAGTATATCTCTGCAAAAAAAATAAAAATCTGGAAATTTTTGCACCATTATTTGAGACCTATTCCATTGGATTAATCTCTTCGCCCTTATCACATTCATACATATCATTTTTCAGCAAAAAGTTTTGACCCCACCTGCCCCATTTCAGTTCCCTTGTCATCATGGCCCATACCTGTAGCCAAGACTTGGAAACTCGCTTCAATACCTTGCAATCTGATTTCACAGAGACCCAAACAAGAAGTGAAACAACTCAGTGCCAATGTTGCCGCCATAAATACCACCATGCAGTCCTCCATCGCCGCCTCAATCGAGGAACTCAAACAAGACATGACTACCTAGCTTGAATCTATCGTTTCGATGATCTGCACTAAGCTGCATATCCCTGCAGATAACCCTTTATCTAAACCACCTCCACATACTGAAGCTGAAACTTCCTCTCATTCCCATAATTTTCAACCCCATCACTTTCAGCATGACCTACACCTTCCGCGGGTGGATGTGACCAAATTTGATGGCTCAGATCCCACTAGTTGGGTAACCCAAATAGAACATTATTTCTCTTTATACAACATTACAAATGACTTGGCCAAACTCTGGTATGGTGTTCTCCATCTAGATGAAGAACGTTGGCAATGGTGGCAATGGAGAAAAACTTCCCGTCAAGGGTATATTGCTTGGACAAACTTTGTGGTAGAGCTTTATGAACGCTTTGACACTCACACCAACCATTTAGGCCATTTGACAAAGTTGAAACAATCCAGAACATTATAAGACTTTATAGCTGCTTTTGAGCGCCTGACTTTTCGGACAGAGGGCATGTCTGATGCCTTTTTCTGAGAATGTTTTATTAATGGCCTCAAGGATGAGATTCATGCCCATGTCTTCATGGCTCGGCCTTAGAGTTGGGTGGAGGCTACTAAAAGAGATAAAGAAGCACAACAGGTTGTATCTTCTCAAAACCAGAAACCCTCTTTTATTCCTTGCACTAAACCTGTAAATCCCACTACTCCCTCTGCTCCACTAAAGATCCAAAAATTGACCAGGGCTGAAATGGTTGAACGCCAACTCAAAGGC
>SNQJ01S0030014.1:70188-89355 GCA_010110895.2 Picea sitchensis
AAATGTTTTCCAGGCCACAAGTGTAAGGAACAAAATATTTTTATGGCCATCTCAGAGGATATTTCAGAAGAGGATGTTGAAACTCCCCTTATGTTCGAGTCACCTGAAACCACTGACATAACGCCCCCCTTAGACCCTCCCGAAGTAGAATCGTTCATTTCCCTAAATGCTCTCACTGGCTTCTCTGCTCCCCAAACCCTCAAGCTAATCGGTTACATCAAGCATAGGAAGGTCATCATTCTTGTTGATAGTGGAAGCACCCATAATTTTATTCATTGCCGCATTTCCCATGAAACTCATTGCTATATCCATGTAGTCAATAATTTCCAAATCATGATTGCCAATGGTGGCTCCATGAAATGTGGAGGGCGTTGTGAAAATGTGCGTCTCCAAATTGGTGACTACCACCTGAAATCTCATGTGTTTGCTATTGACATGGGTGACTGTGACATTGTGTTAGGTGCAGACTGGCTAAGGACTTTGGGTCCCATTCTCATGGATTTCAAGGAATTAACCATGCAATTCGACCAGGAGGGCCAAAAATATAAGTTCCAAGGCATCACTGCCAGTTCACTTCAGATCTTTAGTTCCCATCACACGGAAAAGCTTCTAAAAAAAGGTCATTCTGGTGTTATTTCCCAACTCCATGCCATATAGGCAACTGAGACACCCTCTATGCCGCAAGACCTCCAATCCATCCTCTCTAAACATCAGTTGGTGTTTTCCACTCCCCAGGGATTCCCGCCTTCTCGTGGTGTTCATGATCATTCCATTCCCCTTATACCAGGAAGCCTTCCTCCCAATATCTTTCCTTATCGTCACCCCTTTTACCAAAAAAATGAAATTGAGAAAATGGTTCAAGAACTGCTTAAGGCAGGCGTTATCTGCACTAGTACGAGCCCCTACTCTTTTCTTGTGGTCATGGTCCCGAAGAAAGAAGGTTCTTGGTGCATGTGTCCTGACTTCTGCGCCCTCTGTTGTTCCAGAGTCTGTACTTAAGGCTAGAAAGTATAGGGTCTAGGCATCCGAAAGTGAGTAAAAGATAAAAAGGGGGAAAATCAACCTTTGGGAAAGGAGGCTAAAGCTGATTTCTAAGTTGTTTCTGTCTCACTTCAAAATGTTCCTGGATGCTTATATCTTGTTCAATTTTGGCCCATGAATGCTCGAGCTCTACCTGGGCGATGGTAGTTTTAAGTATAGTGTCAAAAAGGCTCAAAGCGATGCTGGTTTGATCCGATAAGCCGGGTTCAATGTTGGGCTATCTTGCAACAGGCACAGTCATGGAGGAACAAAAATTGAAAAGAAAGTTCAAGGTTTAAAAAGATACTTTAATTTTTTGACCGTATAAAAGAGAACTTTCGAATCCGATGTTAAAGGTAGAACACAAACCAAAGGCCTTTTCCTATAACTGAGTTAACTTTTTAAAGAATCATGTATGAAATTTGAGAAAACATTAAGCAGTCGACAATGTGAGGCTCCTATCAAGGGAGAATCTTTCCCTGTAAATAGAAGAAGAAAAAGGCAAGAAGTAATCTGACAAAGCATAAAATATAGAGATCTAAAAAGTTCACAGGTCTTGTACCTGCTGATAGCCGATACAGAGGAAAAACTGCAAGCGATTAGATGACTAAAAAGTTGGTCACCACAGTAGAAGTTGTACTAAATTGCAGCTAATCATTCATTAGAAATATATATGCGAAATGAAATTTAATATAAGATAACAGAGAAAAAAAAACTCATAACTCAGTCTTCACGGAATCAAGAATCTTCAGATTGCTTTGTATTAATTTTCAAAAGGAAAAAATTCTCTATTACAATCGACCAAGAAAGGTCCAGCCTCTGTTCTCGCTTCAAAATGCATATTTATACAAACTTCTAAACATTTGAATTTCAATTGTTCCAGAAGTTTTTGGTTACAAAAGGGGAAATTCAAGAATTTCACTTCTTTGTCTTTTCCCTCCTTCATGCGGGCATAGCACCTTCCTTTCTTTACTCTTCTTTCCCCAGAAATAGAATAGAATAACACTTGTCATCATTTGACGCTAGACACCTGCCCTTTCGCCTGCCCAATGTAATTGACACACTTTTTGATCAATTGGGCTATCAACTTTGAAGGCTCAGTTTGGTTGTTTGCCTCAAAAGTGTAACAATCCTTCGCTAACTGTGGCAACCTTTCTTCTACTTGTCGGTCTTCAGTGATGATAGAACACAACTGTACACTTGGCTTTATTAACCATTTATCCACTTGGACAATATCAATCTGGCTTATCTGTGATATTTTAGCCTGCTCTTTTTCCTCATTCTCCTTGATATCGAGTAGGTGCTTGGCTATATTGATTTGGCCCAGTGTCCCAGCGCTGCTTTCCCTATCGAGCTCCGACAAACTTTCATTTATCAAGACAAAAGTTTCTTGACAAGAGCTTCTTATTTCTTTAGCTCGTTCTCTGTTTTCTGATATGTTATGCTCCCATGCCTTCAGCAAGATGTTTCCCCTGGTTTGCTCTGGGATGGAGAGTCTGGAACTACCGACCATTTCCTTTTTCATCGTGGCTATAATGGCCTCTTGGAAAGCGACCCGAGCCGCCCCAACTTCTCTTTATCTCAAAGAAATGTCTTCCAGCGCTTGGTCAATGGTCTGGCAATGGTTTTGGATGGCTTCCACTTTAGGAAGTAAATCTTGCTGAGCTACTGACACTCTCTTTTGGATCTCAATGGCCTGGGATTAGAATATCCTGATATCTATAACCTGGCTCTTGACATAATTCAACTTTACCTGTAACTACTTTATCAGTTCTTCTTGCTGGCTTACCTATGCTTGGCTGGTCTGGGCCGACTGATGTATTTGCTCGAGATCAGATTTGAGCTGCTTGATTTCCTTTTGATCGACTGCTCTGGCTTGCTCTAGACCTGCGTTCACCTGATCTTTGGCATTTGCCTCTGCTGTAGCTAGCTTAGCCTCCAATTTACTGATCAAGCGGTTCTTTCTCTTTAACTGTTCCTTTTGGGATACGACGAAATATTGGTTGGCTGTAGCAAAAGCCCCCAATGTCCCTGCTATCTGAGTGGAAAATTACTCCTTTTTCATGGCCTTCCCATCGGCTAGGATTTTGAATTTTTTGGCTACTGTGCCCGCTTCTCGGTAAATCTCTTGCTTCACAACGACCTTTCTCTTCTTATCGAAGAAAAATTCGTTTGAAGGCAACTCTTCTACAGTAATGGGTGGTAGTTCTTCGCCGAAAATCCATCCCGCGTTGGGGGTCCCCTTTGTGAACTGTAGGGGAGTGATAGAAGTGATGGGACTGCCGATTTCCTTGGATGGTTTCTCTAGGATAACAACCGCTTCTGGGCTTCCTTTCCCTAGGTTGGGGATCTCGGCTTCCTGTTCCGGGTTTCCAGTTTTCTCTGTCTTTTCCTAATTTTCCTCCTAGTCAGGACCTGAATCGTTTGAGCCCTTGGCTTCCGATTGCTGTATATCTGTAGTTTGTGGGTTCTTACCCCGTAAAACTGGGGGAAGGCAGCTCCACTGGTGTTCTTGAAATTTGAAGAAATCGACCATATATCCGGGCGACAAGGCTTGAATCTGACTTAGGACCTCGGCATAGGATCTCACACCTCAAAAGATGTCGTCATGAGGCAAATGCTCATGTTCATATCTTTTCAGGCCACAATTCTCCAAGTGATTACTCACGACCTTATGTGGGTCATGTTTCTTAAACTCAATGTCGACCAATTTAAATTCCTCCAAGGCTGTAGCCTCGGCTTTGGTGTGTCCGAAGTCTAATAAAGAATATGTATTAAAATGAATGGGGAAGGGCGGCCATACCTTCTTCAAAAATCCCTTGAGCTCTTTGCTTATACCACCGAGCATGGTTTGCCTGGCGATTTTGTGACATACCAACTTATCCGGCACAAATAGTGGTAGAGCATATTGGGGAACAGAGGCACCGAAAACCCTGATGTATAAAAACTCGGCTTCTACATACCAGTCATCTACACTACTCAAGTTGGCCGCAATGCTATCTGAAATTCTGGGAGGTGGGTTACTGAAGATGGAGACATGCATCAGTACCATTACCGAGTTGAAAATCTTGTATATGAATTCTTGGGCCTTGTCCTCCCAAAGTTTCGAGTGATAGACATGAATAGGCTCAACATTAGATGGATTCCAGCTCCAGATCATTAGAGGGAAAGGCGTCATGAAACAAATAGCATCCATAATGTAGGTGGACATGAAAAATGAAGTTGCTTTCTCACTTGCCTTCCGTGCTCGATATTCGGTAATTCGACTGGTTAGAATGTCCAACAACAGTTTGGCCCAGTCGAAAGAAAAACCTTCAGCGACTGTATGAATCAGAGGCACCCACGGGAGGAAAAAGTGCGTGGTGTCCTCCTTCCCATACAACCTACAGGTCATCATTGTTATATACCTGAATTGTGGTTCTAAGGAGGAGATTGAATAAATTCCATTGGAATCCGCCCTGAACTTTGCAGGGTGCGAAAACCAATCCTTGATCAGATCAGACAAGTTTCTGCCATATTGCTCGCATTCCTTCCCCTTGAAACCTTCCAGAAACTCGACGTTTTACGCGAAGTTTGGTGTGGGTGACAACTGATACATTACCTGTAAATGTTCTAGTCTAAAAGTCCCAATCGTCACCTTCTGCTCGCTGATAATAGTCCTGGTCGGGATATCCACATGGTCTAGCGCCCATCTGATCATATCATAATAGGGAAGGAGCCGTGGCCTTGCCGCTATTTTGTGCATCTCTATATGAATGACGATTTTTTATTTGGTGGCCAAATCATCCTTCTCGTTATCGCTGGAATCATCAGAACAATTCATCGATTCGGCCTGAAGAATGTCAGAGATGTATGTCCAGGTCTTGACAGTATCAATACTTCAGGGTGAAGTATCGGAAACATCATCTGAGCCCTGACCTGAACTCTCGACAATCACCTTGGATTCTTTTCATGGATCCATGATAGAGAACTCTGTAGTTAGATCTTCTGTAGTAAGAATTGTAAATATAGATAGAAGTTATCCTGATGAAAAAGCTCTGCACGCAAAATAGAAATAAAATAGAAATAATGAAAGAAACTCCCTTGCTTTGATCTTTCAACTTTGCGTGAGTCCTTGTTGACAAAACAATCAAGTCGTTTAATGGAAATAGTTAGGTGTGAAACGAGATCCTATTTTCTATTAACTCATCAAGATTCAAATCAATGCCATAAATGTTTAAAAGATTCGTGATAATAAAGAAAAGCAGAAACATTCAAAAAACTCATCCGTAGACTGTGTATGTTAAAGGTCCTTTTTGGCATTTATTACTTCAGTTAAGTCCCTTCAATTTTGTACTTTCAGCCCTTGAAACCTCTTTTCGGCGTTTTCCGTCTCGGATGATTTCGCTCCTAGTCTTGGAGTCCAAAATACCCGAAATCGCAATGGCGCAATTTAGATTTTTACCTGTGATGTTGCCCAAGCTTTTAGTTAATCCATGTCTAAAGAAGGAAATCGCGACTTCGTGGATCGGAGTCACGAAGATGCGGCTTTTGGAGGGAGCGATCGCCGAGTCGCGAAAGCACGATAATGTTTGAGTGAGGTTTAAAGGATTTACTCTTGACACTAACCGGGGTAACTTTTGGAACCGCTTCGCGACTTCGCATATCAGAGTTTGAAAACCATGCGACTTGTAACTCCCGAAGCGCGATAGCGTGAGGTAATAAAAAGTGATAAACTTGTTTAACGGTTAAGTGACGGTGATTTAGAACTATAAAGGCCATCGCCACTTCGCATGTCGGGGTATTGAGGCTTTTAGTGGGTAAGGATAAACAAGTAAAAGACAGCCTGAAAACCAACTTTTGAATGTAAGAATTATATTTCAACCACTTGGAAAAGGCGGCTCCAACACCCTCAACAAACTCACCATTAAAGACAAATTTCCCATTCCTGTCATTTATGACCTCATGGATGAATTGAGTGGCGCCCGATTCTTTACTAAACTTGATCTTTGTTCTGGCTACCACCAGATCCGTATGAAAGAGGCAAACATTCCTAAGACCACCTTTAGAACTCATGAGGGCCACTATGAGTTTTTGGTCATGCCCTTTGGCTTGTGTAATGCCCCCTCCACCTTCCAAATCCTCATGAATCATGTCTTTCGCCCTTTTCTCCATCATTTTGTCTTAGTTTTCTTTGATGATATCCTCATCTATAGCAAAACCTGGACATACCATATTGCTCATGTTGACCGCGTTCTCCATCTGAGGGGGAATTTAAGTTTACCTATCTCAATAAAGTATATGATCGGTTCGAAGAGCGTCTCGAGATTCAGGCGATTGCGGATGATATCACCAGTAAATATGTTCCTCCTCATGTCAATATATTTTATTTTCTAGGGGGGATCACACTTACCTATTTTTTAGTACAAGTAACTACTGGTTCCGCTATGACTTTTTCCTATCGTCCGAACTTACTTAGATGTTGCAGGGAGCTAAGTCATTTTAGGCGGTGATATTCGTCCTTAATCCACTCGACCAACCCCGCTTGTCTCTCAGCACCAACTTTTCTTGAAACAATCTAAATGTGCTTTTGGCGCCTCAGAAGTCAAATACTTGGGTCATCTTGTTGGCAATAACGACATTAGGGTGGATCCTAAAAAGACTGAAGCTATGCAAGACTGGCCTCACCCAAAGACTCTCAAAAGCTTGCGAGGATTTCTGGGCTTAACAAGTTATTATCACAAGTTTGTTAAGAATTATGGAAAGATTGCGGCACCTCTCACCACACTCCTTAAAAAGAATTCTTTCACTTGGACTCCAACAGCTGCTCAGGCTTTTCAAACCTTTAAGATGGCCATGTGCACCACTCCAATCCTGGCCCTTCATGATTTCACAAAGACCTTTGTCCTGGAATGTGATGCTTCAGGGAAAGGTATTGATGCTATCCTTATGCAAGGGGGTCGACCTTTGGCATTTACCAACAAACAACTGTTTGAACGAAATTTGAGCAAATCAATCTATGAAAAGGAAATGTTGTCTATTCCGCATGCCGTTGAATTGTGGCACCCTTATCTATTGGGGCAATGATTCCAAATTAAGATAGATCATCAAAGCCTCAAGTATTTTCTGGAACAACGCATTTCCTCCCCAGAGCAACAAAAATGGGTGACTAAGCTCTTTGGATATGATTATGAGATCATTTACAAGAAAGGCAAAGACAATGTGGTTGTGGATGCACTTTCCCGAAAGTATGAAGATGAAGGCTCCCTTTTTTCTCTCTCCTTCATTGCACCAGATTTGCTCCAAGCCGTTCGCCATGAATGGCTACATGATCCCAAAAGTTCGCATCCGATACAACAATTGCAGTCCAATTCTCCAGTTTCCCTATGGTACTCTTGGCTCCACGATGAGCTTCGATACAAAGGTCGTTTGTATTTTTGGCAAGAACTATTCAAGCTACAGTTCTCAAGCGTGTGGGACAGGTGGCCTATTAGTTAGCTTTGCCTAGTCATTCTAAGCTACAACCTGTTTTTCATGTTTCATGCTTAAAGAAGGTGATTGGAACTAAGTGCCAAACTTAAACCAACCTTCCCGAGTTGGACGAAGAAGGTTCCATTTGGCTACAACCACAAGCAGTTTTGGACTAGCGTGAGCGTCGCCTGCATTAGTGAACCATCAAGGAAGTGTTAGTCCAGTGGGAAGATACAACTCTAGCAGATGCCACTTGGGAAACAACTACCATTATGCAACAATTTCCACATCTCAAGCCTTGAGGACAAGGTTGTTTTTAAGGGGGAGGACATATTAGGGAAATAACCCCTCACATAGGTAGAACAATGTAATCCGATGTAATAAAGGTCAATATTAATAAGGCCTTGCAATAAAGTAGAATAAGTTGAATGTAAGAAGACCTAATAGAAGCTTCCGCTTTAAGAAGGATCTTCCTCTAGATGGTTCTATTGATAGACATATTTAGTATAAATAGGAGTTGAGGGTATGAGAACCCTAGCTTGGATATTATTGTAATAGAGCTCTGCTCGACTGGAGGTTTCCCCCTCGAAGAGGCCCGTGAACATTTCTCTCAGAATCAAAGTGCTATTTTTGGTGTTATTTTGATATCATTTCAGTGTCATTGTGGTGTTGTTCTGGTTATATTGTTGTTTATCTTCCATTTCTAGCATGTTATTTCTGTTCTGCATACTTTTTATATCTAGAATATTAGAATGTATCGACGAGATTTTGACAACTTCTTCGCAAGATATAATCAGTGATCGATGCACCCACTCTTCCATTCTCCCGATGCCGATGATACATCAGATATCGACGATCAATGCTTGTCATTGTTGTGTGGTCAATTTTACTACGCAGATCACGCCGATGCCGATAATAGGTGCATGGCTCAAAATTTTTAGCTATGTATACTTAGTTAAAAATGCCAAGTCTACTTAGCTATGTATACTTAGTTAAAAATGCCAAGTCTACTTTAGAAGAGAAGTAAATCTATTCAACAAATCCAAATCAATCTGAATGTGATTGATGATAAAACATAGCAACAAAAAGCTTATTGATCCCTACACATTGACTCAATTCAGAAAAAAAAACAAAGCGGTACCCAAAAGATAGAATTTTCACAAAATTTATACGGTGTGTTGAGTGCTCAACACAAGGTACTAGAACTTTCATTCTCACTTTTGAAATAGAGAGGGACAAATTTTATTTCTCAAACATACCTCAATGCCCAAAAAATTCCATGGAAAAATATAAGTATAAATATACACAAAAAAGAAACTAATAGATACAGATTGCAAGTAATTTAACAATGGTGATCGAAGGTCGAAGTGATCGATAACAAGTTGAAGACGTAAGCCAAGAGGTCATGCGAAAATCGACTGAAGTCATAATGGAGGTCGACTAGTAATTCGATTGAAACAGAATCCTGAGACGATGAGATTCACAGGATTTGTAGCCAATGATATGGATGGATATGTAACCATTTTTGGGAA
Source organism: Picea sitchensis (assembly GCA_010110895.2). Taxonomy (NCBI): domain Eukaryota; kingdom Viridiplantae; phylum Streptophyta; class Pinopsida; order Pinales; family Pinaceae; genus Picea; species Picea sitchensis. The sequence continues at coordinate 79,191 of SNQJ01S0030014.1, forward strand.
ACCTTCTTTAGAGTTTTTCCTACTATAAAGCCTGTAAGTGAGGCATGTTGTAATTGTATTATGTAATATGTTAGACATTTTAGAAGTTGTAGTTGATCTTCATGCTTATCTTTAGCAAAAGGTTGTTGGTCATGTAGATGTAAGCCAAATTCTACAAGGTTGTTCTTGTGTAAAGCAAGAAGGTATGATGTCGATTGTGTCTTAGGTGTAGACCAAGGTTAGGTATGTAACCTTTTATTCTAAATGAATAAGACAACAAGAGAGAAAGACACTCAAGGAATGTTGGTTTTCTTGTTTGGGTTTCTAAGGTAAAATCTTCGCATACCATGTGATTGCTTTGTCATTTACTTTCTTGATTATATATTTCTTCTTCTCTTCTACTAGGTTTAACGTGGAGGTACATTTCCTAACATTATTGTGTTATTCAACTTAATTGAGATCTTAATTAAGTTGAAGGTTTTTCTTTATAGAGATGTATTTCTTGAAACCTTTTGTTACATCAAAATCTATCAATCACAATGTTAAGAGTTCTTAAAGTTCTTAATATGGAATTTACATTTGGTGAACACTTATTATAGATTTGTATATTGATACCTACATGTTGATCAAATTTCCTTGATCAATGTTCTAGTGCTTTGGTAGTACTTGATAATATCTACAAAGACCCACACTTAGTTATTTTTACAAAAAATAAGGTTGTGGGAAGACCTCCCTTTATCATCAAAAGTCTGCAACCCCACATGTTCCCATACTTAGTCATTTTCTTCACCCCACTGATCCCACATTACTCTATACTCGCATTACTCTCTCTCCACAAGCCCATACTTAGTCAATTTTTCTCTTTTCAATTCATTGGGACCCATATCACCTTTTATCTATACTAATCTACCTTTGCATATATTATACTTAGTCTATTTCTTCATTTGCGAGAGTCTCATTGTGGGGAAAATATCAGTGCCAAAAGGCCCACAAACCCGCAAACCGTAAGTCTGCATTCTACAGAATTAACCCGTCGTTTTGTGATCCGCAAAATAAACCAACCTTCACACTTAATTTATTTTATGAATGCAGATGCCTGAAACGCCTCCTCTCATCTCATCCCTTCACCTCTTGTAACCCGCAAGTCCACATCCCATAGAATGAAACCACAGTTTTGTGACCCGAAAAATTAATCAACCTTCACACTTAGTCTATTTTATGAATGTGGATGCGGGAAACCCCTCCTCTTATCTCATCCCTTCACCTCCCATAACGCACAACCCACACTTCCACAATCTCCAAAATTACCCTTGCATTACTCAATTTGTACTTTCCATACATAGCCTATTTCCATAAATTCTGAGATGTGAGCACCATTTCCAATAACATTTATTATTTTAGTACCACATCATCCATCACACCTTATGAATTAATATTGTTATTAATGTGACACGATTTCCGTAAAAGATTCACTATAAATTCAAATATAATCAATAATTAACATTTATGAACTAATGTTATGACATGATATTAAGGAAAATACTTGGTGAATTCGGTAATTTATAAGTCCTCGTTGTAAAGGAGATTACTTAAAAAATATTGCCACCTATTTACTTACTTAATTAAAGAAAAGTATGTCGAGCAAGATAAATGAACTATATTACGTAGGCACTACCAACATTTTGGGACGTGAAGACATAGAGGTCCAGTGGTATGAAGCTTTTAAGTGGTATTCAAGACTCTCAACCAAGGAAAAAGGCTTGAACAAAGTTTGGACTTATGATATAGCACAGACTAGGTGCATGCCAGAGGTATTCAACTTCAAGGAATTGGTTTTGTTGTGTGCATATCAATTTAGCACTGAGAAAAGAATAATTCAACTAGAGGAAAAGACACCAGTATCCCTCACATCTACGATTTTCAGAAAGATGCTTTGAATTCCAGCACCCAACAAGAATTTTAAAGGTTTTAAAGATGACACCTTCCTAAAGGCCCGTAATGGAGAAGTAGACCTCTTGGAGATATTTTTTATAGAGCCAACAAATGCTTTTGGAAGATCTTCTCAAATTGAGGTATTCTCACTTAAGTACCCATACAAGGAACTCAAATAGTCGTTTGCAAGGATTGTTGGACAATACTCTATAGCTACTATCCCAAAATATGTTATGTATGTCCTACATTTTTTTTATCATGAAGATGCAATTTTTATATTAGGCTCGTATTATCTCAAATGCAGTTTCTTTTCAATTAGAAAATTTCCATAAAACAAAGAAGTTCTACATGACTTCTGATTTGGTTTAAGCCATAGTTTATTTCCATCTATTTGAGGATTTGCCATGGTCAAGATATGTGAATTATAATAGGGATCCAATATAGTTTTAGTATCCATCACTCTGGAGACATAAGGCTCCTTATCATTTTTATCAAATATAGATTGCATTCCTATCCACATTCAAAAGGATGATTCATGGTTCTTCCACACTAATATTGTCAAAATAAGCTACAACATTTCTTGCTGGAAAGGGAGTTTCCGAAGTATGACTCAACTTCAGCTACATCAGACTGTATGGGTTTCAAGGAAAACCATTTTTACTTCCCTATTATGTTTGTGATAAATTCTTTATAGTTGAAGTATGTAGGTAGTATAGATCTTAGGCCCATTTTTTCAATGAGAAACAAAATAACAATTCATTCCATTACCTTTAAGAGTTGGAGAGATTATTGTCAAAAACATTTCTCACCTGAATGAATTTGATGTTTATTTTCATCATTTAAAAATGAGATAAATTCATGAAGTGTAGGGCTTTGACCCTAATGATTTGTTCACAACTCACATGTTCACCTCCTATTATGGTTCATCTTTCATTGAGTCAACACAATTAGATGAAGGATAAGTGGATAACAAAAAAATCCTCAAGAATGTTCCCTTGAAAAACACCGAGATGATATTTATACTCTGGTTAGACAAATCACCAATATAAACTAAGAGGGTGAACCACAACAAGTGGTAATCCACGCTCACCTCACATTTCCTAGAAAAGTTCTTCAACAACTTGAAGCAAATCTCATGGAAGCAATGTAGAATAAAGAAAGTCTCTTGTTGGAAATTCTAGTAATGGAGAAGATGAAGACCTCCCTAAAAAGGATATGGAAAAATTACACACATTCTTCGGAAGTTCAAAGAGAAAAAGGGAATCTGTTGAAAAGGAAAATCAAGAGGTTCAAGATTCTGAAGTTAATTCCCAAGATACAGAAGTTGATGTTATAATTGGGAAGCCCGATTGGGCTGAACAACGACTGATTGAAACTAGAATAGTGGTAGAAGAATTGGATTGTGAAGAGCCATTAGTTTTTGAAGAAGAATTGGTCACCCTACACCATGCTACCTTTAACACAAATTCAAAAAATTTTCAAATTGAGAAGGTTAATTTGAAAAATAAAAAAGTTGTTGAAAAGTGGATCTCAGAAATATATATTAAAGGAGTGAAACCTTCCAAGGTTTTCTAATTTCATTGGGTCACATGGGATGCCCTAAAATATTCTATTGATGAACAAGAAAAGGAGAATTTGGTTTTGAATAAAAGAATAAAAGAGTTAGAAGATGCTCTACCTCCCAAACCATTGTTTGTTGAACCAATTTCTGTTGTTAGACCACTTAATGTTTTAAAGGATACATCAGAATCAAGCTTAAGATTAAAAGGAGCTTCAAGTTTATTGACATATTTTAGAAAGTATGTTGGAGTTAATATTAAACAGAGGGTCACTTTAATCCTTGATATTTGGGAACTGACAACTAGTTCAACTAATATCTCAACAATGATTTCAAATCTCAAAGAGTATCTCCAAAAGGACTTAGAAAATGATGAGCATTTTTTCAAAGAAGTTTTCAACATCTTTACTGCGAAAATATAAAGTATGAATGATGTCCATAGGAGGGAACAAAACCTTCCCTCAAAGGTCCGGCCTAAACAAATAAATGCATGTTTGTTAAAAAGAATCAAGTATTTTCTAGAGATGATTATTGAGTGAGATGCTATAAATTCAAAAAGAAATGATTTATTTCTCAAGCTTGTTTATTTAACTAAAGAATTGGAGGGACCGCATTTGATAATGGACTTTGTATTACTCACAAAGGATCAATTGCAAAAATATCTGAAGACTCTTAAAACTTCATGGGCTAATGAATTTGACAACCTAACGAAATTCTCACAAGAGGAAGTTGAGAAATGGTTAATTCATTATGTAAACAAAAATGAAGACCAAGCAGATGTAATTCATCAGATAGGTTTTGAGTTAAAATATGCTGAAGATGAGTTGTTGGAAACCAAGATCAAGCATGGGTTAAAGGTTACTCCCATGCGGGGGTACATTGAACAATGGTTAAAAAAAACTTTGGTCAGAATAACTGATCCTGATTCCCAAGAAGCAATTATGACTGGTAAAGCACCTCCAAACTAGAAACACATAAAAAGAAGACTCAAGAAGCAAATCAAGAAGAGTTTTTCCATCATAGTAAGTAGAGTAACCATTTTGTTAAGATTTTCCTTTCTTCCCTCTCAGTTAGGAGTCATCCAACCTTTTCTATTTCATAGTTTGTGAATACAAAAGGTCGATTCCTAACTGTATTTTTCTCTTTTATTTCGGGTCTTTTCATTTATATTATGGTCCATGGGAGCCCCATCCCACTCCACTAGGATGAATGCATTTCAATTTTTGAATATTATAAACTCTTTTAAGAAATTCGTATATTTTTTTAAGTTCCTAGAGAACTAATTGGGGCACATGTCTAGTGATTTCTCAGACTTTGTGTTTTAAGCATGAGATTTAAAGAATGTGTCTATCAAAATCTCTTTGTGTTTTAATTGAAAGATCATGTTAAGTTCTCTGCATATGTAGTCCTTTATTCTTATTCTTCCAAATGATATGTTTTACTTTACTTCATGTTATGATGGAAATGATGTGCTATGAGATTTCCCATTTATTTCCTTTATAGTCTTGTATACTGTATGTTATTGTGAATATGAATTCTTGAACAAGCTTGGTCCTTTCTCAAGCATTTTCTGTTTTTGAATATTTATTTTTGAAAAAACCTGGTCCTTTCTCAAGCGTTCTCTATATTATTTGTATCGTATTAAACATAAGTACCACCTCTCTCAAAACACAAGGATTTATCCTTGTGATGTTATCTTCAAGACTTTGAATAGTCTTAAATATCAACACTATACAAGCTCAAGCATATGTGCAATGACATTATTTGCTACCTTTTGTCCCTTATAGATCTCATGTTAATCATATGGAAGGTGATAAATGTTGATGTTTTAGTAGCATCAGACATGTACTTCCACATGGGTTTGTGTCTACACTTGAAATTCATCCTTGTAATCTCTTAGAGCCTTAGAAAATTCACTTTATGAGTCAATTATTAAAGTGAATGACCTTTTAGAATTAATGTGAGATTAACTAAGTTAAATGTCTAAGTTTTGGCAATAGTAACTTAAGTGAGTTGATCCTAGCCATTAGATCTAAAGTGAGGGGGGATCTAATCTCAACCCTTGATCACTTTGGAGGAGATCTGGGGTTTTTGATTTAGGGTTAACTCAATGTAATAAAATGCATCCTATTTGAGAGGATGATACACATAGAGAGTGAGGAGATCTCAATGAGTGGGTGAAGATATTTCATCCAAGTGTGAGAGGGGAGGGCTAAGGAAAGGTGTTAAGGACCAACAAGGGAGATAATAGTCAGGTGGGCTAGGATATTGTTGCATTTTATTCCTCTGATGGGTCATTATCCCAGGATGGGAGCCCAAGATTTATAACAATAAATCAAAATGAGATTTGGTTTTCCCTTCGGGGTTTTTCCAGGGGTGTTTACCCAAAATCTTTGTGCAATGTGATTGGTTTCAGTTTTTTATGCTTCCTCTAATGTTTGGTTAAAACCTAGATGTGCAGTTAATAAATAGAGTGATTTTATTTCGAGTTAAGTGTCAAGTGCTAGGTTCAGTTAAATTAACAATAAAACCCATTATAAAGACACTGGTTCAGTGTAAGGAGCTCTAGCTTATGGGCATAGGGAAAAAGTCCAACTCATATATAAGGTAGACATTTATGAAAAACATGCAATATAAAGTTACATAGTTTATGAGAGATTTGACATTCCAAATTTTGGTTTACCTTTAATCACTGTACCACCTTCTTAAGAGGCGTGGCAAGAAGTCACATGTGTGTGTGTGTGTCTACATTAAAAAATGAATTGGTTGTTCACATGTATACGTATATACATGTTTTATTTATATGTCAAAAAATGAATTGGTTGTTACTCTAATTATAGTTGTATATAATGGATCTTTGATGATTAATCTATAAGCTTATATATCATTTGTATATATCATGTTGATGACAAGTTTGCTTATTATTATAATTGGATTAATGGAATATTGGTATGTAATTGTAGGTGGGGGTACGGTAAATTTTGAAAATATTACAATGTGAAGGATAAATTGCAAGAGGACTACAATTAGACTAGCTTTGTTAAAGAGCATTTGGGAGAAGAGCTCTTGGATGCCTTGTTATACTTAGAATAGGTGGTTGACATCTATGGATTGTATCTCATCCAAGCAGCCATTAGAATACATTGATAATACCCCCCCTTCATTTGTCAATATTTCCATATATGATAGGAAGCAAGACTTGGGGGTCCTCTAACAAAACCACAAACTTGAAATTATGTATGTACTCCATGTGTCGCTTCCTATATAGATCCAACAATAATTGAGCATCCACTCCCTAATTTGTGGAGCTCTAACATCATGCCCCGCCCGTCATTGATTTTCCCACATTCAATGATCAACGAGATCTTGTTTTCCTCTATCATAATCCCACCCCTAAATAGTAGCGTATTTTTATGCCTCAAATTGTGTTCAAGGAGTGTAGAGAGAAGTGATTGCTAGAAGAGGACATTTTTGGAAGAGTTGAGGATAGAGATTTCATGAGACCTCACAAACCTTTGGTCCCTTCCACTCTTTATATATTACATGTGTGAGTTCAAAATATTTCCTACTTTCCAATAGGTCGAGCCTACATGCATCACAAAACTAGTAGTAACTTCATTGAACCAGAAAAATGTTCAACATGCTTCACCTTAATCTTTGGAGAGAATAGTAAATAGGTTTAGTGCTCGACCTTTGATTGATCAAAGGAAACAATTCAACAAATATTACATGTGTCATAACAACCAAAAAGAGAGATTAACAAAGGATTACTAAGGAGATAGCTAAAATTCACCATGAAAGAAAGTTGATATTATGTATGTAATAACAAAAGATGCATGTTGGCCTACTTCAATACACTCTTTTGACTATGTTATAGTAGTATTAACTGAAATAATTCAACATTCAAAGTGCATGCATTTATGCACTCTTATTTAGAACAATGCATTGAATCTTTCTTGAATTGAAATCCATGGTTCTCCAATCTAATTTGGACTCTCCAAGTACCCTCACATTACTCATTAATGAAAGTATCTCCACAAAATCTACAGGTCATCAAAATCTCTAGTCTTAGCAATGTTTTGGTGATTTGACTATTATTTATCCAGAGACATATATTGTATTAGATTGTTTATTATTACTTAGTTGAATTAAGTAAATCCTATCGAATCACTAGAGGAAAATACTTGAAAACCCATCTACATCTTGTTACATTTAACTAAGGACAATAGTTGAAAAACATATCTCGCTTGTGCACCACACATTCTCTTATGTTTGGACCTAAAATTGCCATGTGTAAGTTAGACCACCACATTAAGACATAAAAGTAAATTCAAAATTTAGCAAAAGGTCATGGTCTTCTTGAGGAGGAGAGAGAGAAATAACCACTAGAATTTCAATGAGGACATAGTCTAGATCCTCGAGACTTTGTTAACCAACACCTTAACCACAACAACTAAGCTTAAGAGGAGCTCACCCTTTTGTATTAATCAACATACTACCCCATGGAATGACAGAAATAACGAAACCTTCTTATATCTGTGTGCATTGTATCCATCCCTTAATTACATTAAACATTCCCTCTCACCCATTTTAGGGGCACAATAATTATTATGTATATGTGTTTCAAGGGTATGTTAGTTATTGTACATATGCATTTCATGTACAATATAATATTACAAATGGTGCATGTTGCAAGTATGTACTCTTTACAAACAAACCATTAAGTGGATGTGCATACAAACAACATGGACAAATATATAATGGTACAAACTGATATCATGACATGGAAATAAATAGGAAAACATCTTCTATTGGAGGTCTTTGCAAAGGTTTTTAGTGTTACAATATTACGAAAAATTACTTATGCTATTAATGGTGGAGGTTTTAACGAATTTTCACCATAACCAAATATTTTGGGTGGTCAGAGGTTCTAGTAGAGGTTGTTTCATGGTGTTCTTAAATCGATAAAGCACACTAGTATGGTACTTATGTTTATAATGCATCAATGTGCTACATTTATGATATGCACCGATGCATATTGTATATATCATGAAGCCTCAGATCATACTTCATATGTAAAAGCACCAATGCATACTTCAGACATAAAAGCACTGATGCATACAATTGGTTGTGCACCATAAGTTATTGTAATGATCATGATAACAATAATGGAAACAATAACGATATTGTTGAAGGAAGTGATGCTTTTGTTGTCATTAAGAGCATCGATGCTTTTATTACTATTTTCTGACACCGATGCATAAATATTTATAAACTGCACCGGTGTGTAAATATGTACAAACCACATCGTTTAGTTCAAATGAATCCAATGCAACGCTATGTTGTAGCCTTGAATTTTTCCACATTGTGGGTATGCAAATTCAACTTCTTGTTTTTTTACAAAATATCAATTAGTCATTAGAAAATAAAATATTTTTTATAATAATATTGATTTTATATTTTAACTATTGTGTTTGGATATAATAATTACATTAATGTGTTGTATCATTTAAAAAAATATACCATCTAATCACATATATGTTCATTGTAACAATGTAAAACATCCATATGTTTAATCAATAACATAATATTTTACGATAGTGGACAATGCAATATAATAAGAAATTCATTTTATTATGTACGAAGAAGAGACCATTCGTTATACAAAATGGAACAACATAAAGGTCCAAATATTCAAAATGTCAATAAATAATTGTTATAGTTATTGGTGACATGTCAACATCCAATTGGGACAATATGTCCATATTAAAAACATATTTGATTTTTCACATGCAAACGTTTAAAAATATAGAAATTGTAACATTCAATGTCGATGATCATCATTCATCTCTCGAACTACTATTGTTGATCTGGTTGCTTGCATGTTTATCTCTTCATCACTTGCACAGTGTATTGTACTTAGGTTATTTGGAATGTTTTCTTGATTGGCATGAGTTTGGCATTGTGCCTTGTCATGTTCATCTACAAACATAGAAATAAAGTGTAATGAGTATATCTTCATTTGTTGTATAATATACATGATTACATAAATACAAAATATTACCATAACACTGATTGTTTCATAAACAATACACATTCTTTCAAAGTCATTTCTTGTGTTGGCTCCACTCCATACTTTTTTCCTGTCAATTTTATACACCATGGCAAAACATAGATATAACTAAAGGTTTCTTGTTGTTCCATTAATTATAAAATCATGAAGGTAAAACAACATAGATACTTACAAATTGTTAAATTAACCCTTGATACTCCAACATATACTCATAACTCATACATAATCCAATTTCAATCAAATGTTTGAAAGGATCTTCTTTATATGTTAGCACATGTTACAAAACATCCATGTATGATTTTAAATCAATTCAAAATATACATCACAGTAAATATGAAATCTTAAATAAGGAAAACACATTAATTACTCACAATCTTTGAGATCGACTAATTTCTTCCTTGTCCTCCCATCTTATGTGTTGGCTGGGTTCCATTTTGTTTTATTTTTTACAATAAAAAATAATTGAAAATATAATATTTCATTCAACAATTAAACTCTCTTTACATAGAAAAAAAATCAATGAATACATACACTTAATGCACTTTCTTGTTGGGATGGTTCCTCGTGTGATGTAATTATTCTTTGACCATCTCCTTATACACTTTTTTCAACATCCCCCACTC
>SNQJ01S0030014.1:116121-128335 GCA_010110895.2 Picea sitchensis
AAAGCACAAAACACACAATAGTATCTTGTGATAAGGAGTGTCAAATTCCATTTGCAACATTTTGTCCTGGGAAGCCCTTCTCACACAAGGGTCAAACCTGAGGTCGCGTTGAGATTGACAAAGTTACTCACCCCGCTTTGTTGATCTCGGTGTAGAGATTGCACGTATTACGGGGGTCACTTGAAGGTATACCCATAATGATGAGTGGAAGTCTCTCAAGCTGATTTCGAGCTAGATAACCTACCCTTGTGTGTGGATCAGATTGTCAACTGTTCCCCCAGGCATCATTGTTGGTGGTGGTAACCTTAGTAGCCTATATTCTTAGGGTCTTACACAAGGTGATTGTGAAGGGGTAAGTCTTCACGGTACCTGGAATCGACGTTGGCCAGACTCACTCGGGCTCCTTAGAGGGTATACCCATGATTGTGTGTGGGAGCTTGCACCAAGGTGTAAGTCTGTTAAACAGGTCGTCAATGTAACTTTTCCACCCTAGCCCAACCCTTTCTTGTCTCGTCGTCACGACGTTGGATTTCATCACCAACTAGTGACTTTGCAATTAGAAGGTCTTGTTTGCTTGGTTGTGCTTCCTAGATTTTATTAGCACATGCTGTTTGTTTACCCAAGTTGGCCATATAATTTCTTTCGTAAAATTCTAACTCGATCACAATTGACCCTCCACGCCGTTCACGTAGAATGCAAGGCCTACCCCCAGAAGATATGGAATGTTCTCAACCCTTGCCTACCAACTCACTGGAGGGCTCTCCTCAGTAGAGTGAAGTCCAAGACATTGCCACTCCACAAGTGGAAAGAACTAACTCTTTAGAATGGTTCCGAATTATCAATTCTCGAGAGGACTTCCGACTTTCTCCCGACTCTGAGAGATGTTTTATTCGAGTGAATTCTTCTGGAGATATAGTTGTTCAGTCTTCTAGATTACCAACTGGACCTTTCATAGGACCTAAGGGTCAAGATCCTTTTTGGACTACTGGCATTTTTAGACGGGATATCTTTGGCTTAGGAGTAGGCATCAATATCACTGTCACACCTGAGATGCCCGAAACATCTGATCCAGATGCAATACCTTTTACTACTGCCTATTATTTTCCTGGTACATATGCTCCACTAGCTAACCACATCTTGATGATCCCTCTACAAACAGTCCATTACAAAATGGTCCCAGATACTATGAATCCTCACATCGAGATTACAGCGGCTAGCCAAGCCCCCATTGGCACACCGCTTTCGCCCAGATTCACCCCAACACTTCCACCTAGATATCATGCGTTGAATGTTTCTATTCCTGCTCCTACACATATCTCATCCAGGACTCCTACCGTTTCCACTCTCTCTGGGCACCATCTCGTTCCCAGTTTCATTATGACACTTCTTCAACCCCCTTTCAGAGGACCTCTTCCATCCTCTATCAGAGGCACCAAACCCAGTGGCACCATCCCATATTTCACACCTAATTACCAGATTCCTGTAGGTGGACAATTTCACCAAGGAGGCCAAACCCAATCCTCTTTTGTAGGACAAATCCCAATTGGGACGCAACCCCCGATTGGAGGGAAACCCCCACCGACCCCGCCCTATGGACAAAACATACCTCCATCCTTGGCCCAGTATTGAAATTATCTTATTCAACATAATCCTCCCTCGAATGGGGGGAAACAACCTCAAGCTAGCTCCTTCATACCCCCTAGTACAGGCCAACCATATCTAGGCACGTCCAATCCTATTTGGGGCTCGAACAATCAACCCCACGCCCCTGTTCAAGGGTACAACCCTATGAATTACTTGCCTCCACACCAAAAACCGAATCTGCTCAGATCTTCACATTATATGCAAACTGCTTATGGTCCCACTGGTCTACCGACGGGACTCCCTCCCCAAAGTCACCACTACCCACATGTGAATAGACAATTACCCTTCTTAGCCACTCTGGACCTCCCTGATCTGTAGAGGATTTTAAATGATCTGATCCGTCACTCTCCTCAATGGCCCGCCACACCGGCCAAACTACCATCCGACATCCCTAAATTCGATGGTAAACCAGGAGAGGACCCGAACAATCATGTAATGACTTTTCACCTTTGGTGCTCATCCAACTCCTTGATGGATGACTCTATTCATTTATGCCTTTTTCAACGAACCCTCACAGGTTTCGCCACGAAGTGGTATATAGAATTACCATGAGGCTTCTTCGCCGACTTCAACACCCTCGCTATGGCTTTCCTCACCCACTACCAGTTACCGATCCACTACGAAACGAGAACCGAAATTTTGAGTTCTTTCAAACAAGCCAAAGCCACTCATATCTCTGATCACATTCATGAGTGGCGACAGAGACAACGTCTAATCAAACTCGAACTTCCCGATCAGTTGTTGGCAGAGTGGTTCACGAAATCATTCGTGAACAACATTGCTTGTGACATCTCCATTGGTGGAGTTGCCACAGAAGAGCAAGCAATCAGTCGTGCTCAATACCTCGAACTCGTTTACTCCCAAACGGGTACCCTTTATGACTTACTCCCTGATGCACCTCGTCCTTCTACTTCTGCTACTTCAACTACTTCTGCTGCTTCTCATGCAACTGACAGAATGATTGGCACTTTCCATGCCCAACCTCATTTCGTCCAAACCTATAGCAACAACCCCAAATCCATTTCTTCTAATGTTCAAAATGCTCCATCTCCTACCCCTCCCACCAACAAGACTTCTGAGGTAAACTCTGTTCAATCTACCCCCACTGGCAAAAATAAATCCAAAAAAGGAAACAGTAAGAACAAGGAGGATAAAAATACTTCACAATCTGAGAAAACCAAAACACCACCTGTTGACGATAGGGATAAGCGCAAACCTCGATACCCTTGTCTTATCTGTGGTGATGATCACTACACTAAGGATTGCCCACGACGAGCTGAGGTTACTAAATTCCTTCAAGGGACCCCGAAACCCCCCACTCCGACAGTATTGTCACAACCCTTCCCTTCTCAACAACAGGCCCAATTGGTCATTCATGACCAACCTTCCCCCTCCAATACATCCTATGTCTTAATGTGTATAGGTGATTCAAAGAAGAATGACATCACACTTACCACTCGAGCCAAAGNGATAAAAATACTTCACAATCTGAGAAAACCAAAACACCACCTGTTGACGATAGGGATAAGCGCAAACCTCGATACCCTTGTCTTATCTGTGGTGATGATCACTACACTAAGGATTGCCCACGACGAGCTGAGGTTACTAAATTCCTTCAAGGGACCCCGAAACCCCCCACTCCGACAGTATTGTCACAACCCTTCCCTTCTCAACAACAGGCCCAATTGGTCATTCATGACCAACCTTCCCCCTCCAATACATCCTATGTCTTAATGTGTATAGGTGATTCAAAGAAGAATGACATCACACTTACCACTCGAGCCAAAGATTATTCTTCCTCCAAAGAGAAGGTTGATGCAATACCTCCTTCGTTGGTCCAACCATCTCCCATGACTCCACCTACCAACGGTCCTCTTCATCTCGAACGACCGAGCCTAGATATAGTCCTTCGCCCTCCTCCAAAGGCTGTTGTTTGAAAATTGGCTTTCAATCCTCATGCATGTGTTGCCCAAAACTACATTATTGTCAAAGATCTGGCCCAAGCACCATCCACGATGTTAGCCCTCGAAGTCCTTCAGAGTTGTCGTATACAACAGAAGGCACTGTTGAAATCTATTGGTGGAATCGACCCTACAAATACAAATTTAATAATTTTTGACTTGAAAGATCACATTCCAAGGTTACCCCCTCAACTCGCATTCCAAATACAAGTTATTGTCTCTGACAAAAACATTTGTAGAATAGTTATTGATGAGGGTGCCTCGACATGTGTCATGTTTATTACCTGCTGGAAATCCATTGACTCTCCTCCTTTAACTGAATCCCACAACATGCTCAAAGCCTTCAATGGCTTTGGTTTTAATCCTTATGGTGTCCTCCCTTCATTGCCTATTACGTTAGAAGGCAAAACGGTCAACGTTGAAGTGGAGGTCTTTGACGCTCCTATCGATTACAACCTTCTACTTGGTCGTAGCTGGATCGATTCCATATATGCATTTGTGTCCACTCTTTTCTGTGTCGTGTGTTTCCCACATCAAGGAAAACTAGTTACTGTAGACAAATTGGCCTTCTTTCACTCTGATGCACATACCGACAATGTACCTTTCATTGCAAACCCCCCCCGGGATATGAGAATGTCGGTGTGTGTCTTCTTAAAGATTCCTCTTTGATGGGTACTTTCCCCATTCCACCACCCAATGTTCCACATTCATTTTTCGACTCGATCAACATGATCTCCACCTCTTTTCATGGAACCCTTGCGCCTTACGACTCGTGGATGGTACCCAACCCCGACGATCATCTTCGTTATGGCAACAAAATGCCTTTGAGTCCGGTCGAATCCGCTTATCAAGCCATTCAATCGGCAACCCCTTCTACCCCCTCTCTTGGTGCTTTATCTCCAGATCCATTCCACGTCATTTTCCCTACAAACGAGATGATTATGTCTGTTATGTTTGTGGAAGATACCCCTTGGTACGATGGACATCATCGTTCCATCCTCTTCCTGGAACAATGCACCATCGAGGGTTACTAACGACTCTTGACCCCATCGACTGTTGTCATCATTTCTACCATATTCGAGTCTACACATGATATGCTCTATGAAGGGAACTTAAGTAATATCTCACCCACCATCCCCCTCAACATATCCATAAAATTTGGAGTTGTCGAAAATGTGCATATCGGAGCTTCTTGTTCCCATGACGAAGTTGTCACCTACAAGTCTCTTTTCCAAGAATTTCGTGACATCTTCGCATGGAGCTATGAAGAAATGTTGGGGACTGACCCCGACAATGTGGTACATGAGATTAAGACATACACGGGAGCTAAACTCGTCCGGTAATGACTTCGTCCGGTCCACCCACGTAAAGCAACCGCTATCAAGCTTGAAGTTGAGAAACTTCTCAAAGCTGGCTTTATTTACCCTGTGGCTCTAACTGACTGGGTTTGTTGGATTTACTTACCCTGTGGCTCTAACTGACCGAGTTTCCAATCTTGTTGCGATTGACAAGAAACAAGGCACAATCCGCGTGTGTGTTGATTATAGGGACATTAAAAAAGCTTGTCCTAAAGACAACTTTCTTATCCCCTTCATTGACCAGATCGTCGACGATTGTGCCAGAAGTGAAATCTTCTCTCTGATGGATGGTTTCTCTGGATACAATCAAATCAATATTGTTCCTGCGGACCAACACAAGACTGCCTTTATTTTTCCTTGGGGCACTTTCGCCTACCAGAAACTTCCATTCGGTTTAAAGAATGCCGGTGCAACTTTTCAACGTGCTATGTCTTATGCCTTTCATGATATAAAGCACATCGTGCAGCCATATCTCGATGACTTACCCACTCATTCCATGCACCGTGTAGATCATCAAATACACCTCCGCGCCATTTTCCTTCGATGTTGGTTTTACCACATACGCTTGAATCCCCACAAATGTGTTTTTTGTGCAGAATCTGACCGACTTCTGGGATTTATTGTTTCATGTCAAGGGATCAGGGTAGATCCTTTGAAGGTCGAGGTGATTCTCAATCTTCCTCTTCCTTCCTCACTTCGCCAGTTAAAAAGTTTACAAGGGAAGGCAAACTTGCTCTGTCGTTTCATCCTGAACTATGCTGAGCTAACTCTTGGATTTACGCGACTGCTCAAGAAAGGTTCAGAGTTCATATGGGATACCACTACCAACAAAGCTTTCGAAGATTTGAAACTGTCTTTGACACGTACCCCACTACTCTTCCCACCAGATTACAGTCGGGATTATTTCATCTACCTCGCATCCTCGGACTATACCATTGCTATGGTTCTCGTCCAGGAGGATGATTCTCATGACAAACATGTTATCTATTACTTGAGTCAGAGTCTCACAACTACTGAAACCAAGTATTTACATGTTGAAAAATTGGCCTTGGTAGCTGTCCAAGCTGTTCAACGTTTCTGGCACTATATCCTTTCTCGCAAGACTATGGTAATTTCTAACTGCAACCCTATGCAACACATTCTTACACGCCAATTTCTAGGGGGGAAATACTCCAAATGGATCGTAATACTCCAGGAGTTTGACTTAGAATTCGAATGCGCTAAGTCCAAGAAATCCTTGGTGTTTGCCGAGTTGATATGCGACCCTCCCTACTCTGAGATGGAAAATGTAGCAGCAAATTCATTACCCGATGAATCCATTTTCTTGATTAGTTCCGATGACCTTTGGTACAGAGATATCATCATATATCTCCAAACCCAGACTTTCCTGTCCAATTTTTCTAGCACTCACCGCCGTCGAATACGCTACCAAGCCCGTCAATATATTATCCTCAGTGATACTCTTTATCGTCGTGGGATTGACTCCGTTTTTTGATGCTGCCTCACATTTGACGAAGTCGAGAAAGCCCTAAATGACTGCCATTCTGGAGCTCATGGCGGTTACATGTATGGGAATGATACTGCCTAGAAGATCTTACGAGCGGGGTATTTTTGGCCTTCTTTATTCAACGATTGTATAATTGCTGTCCAAAAATGCCACGCTTGCCAAACCTACAACAATAAAATACGATCACACCCTGCTCCTCTACACCCTGTGGTCTCCGTTGGTCCTTTTGTGAAATGGGGTATCGATTTCATGACATGTCACCCTCACTCGGCCCGGGGGCATGGATACATTATTGTAGCTATAGATTATTTTACGAAATGGGCCGAGGCGATGCCAACATTCGACAATACCAGAAGGACTGCAACATTATTTATATTCAATCACATCATTGCTCAGTTTGATGTTCCTCAAGCTATCGTTACTTACCACAGTAGCCACTTTAGAAAATTCATGATTTCTGAACTCACTAAAAGTTTGGGTCTTCGCCATGAAAACTCAACACCCTATTACCCACAAGCCAACGACCAAGTTGAAGCAATAAACAAAATCCTCATTACCATGATTCGGCGAATGATAGGGATTCACAAAATAAGTTGGCACACAATGTTGTTTTCAACATTGTGGGCTTACCAGACATCAGTTAAGTCTGCTACTAAGTTTACACCATTCTAGTTAGTCTATGGTCTAGAAGCCATCTTGCCGATTGAATGTGAGATACCCTCCCTAAAACTAGCCATTGAACTTCTCCCAAACATTTCTACCGAAGAAGAACGTCTGTTGTATCTCATGCAATTAGAAGAAACCTGTCGCGACGCCACCCTAGTTATAGAATCCCAGAAGAAACACATCAAAGCCCAATATGACAAACATGTCAAGCCACGCATTTTCTCCGAAGGTTATCTGGTTCTCCTTTACGAACAAGATCAGGATATGCTAGGAGACGAAAAATTTGAAGCTATGTGGTGAGGTCCTTATATCGTCAGGCGAGTTTTGGAGAAAGGAGCTTACGAGTTAGTGGAATACGACGGTATCCCTTTGAGTGAACCCATAAATGGGTTGTATTTAAAGAAGTACCATGCTTAAGATCACCTGTGCATGAGTGCTTGTATTTTATTGTATCATACTTTTGTGTGTGTTACTTTAGTATGATTTTTCGTTATTTGGTCTCTGCCCTCGACTGCTTATCATGCATTGTGCTTGGTTTCCATATATCGGAGTCTTCACCACCCCACATTGGCTTCGCCGATGGAGCTAGCCGTAGTACTCAAAACCTTGCTTTTGCTGCATGGGCAATTTACGCCCCTACAAACGAACTTATCAGTCTATGAGGTGTGTGCCTCTGTCGTGCAACCAATAATATTGCAGAATATAGCTTCGTCATCGAATTGTTGATTGATGCTATTTGGCTTGATATCCACCACTTGGTTATACGACTCGATTCGCAGCTAGTAGTACTACAATTAAGTAACGTCTATGCTATCCGAAGTCCTACTTTATTACGGGTATATTTACGAATTCACCTCTTGGAACGTTATTTTGATTATATTGAATATCAACACATTCCTAGATGTCTAAATACATTGACTGATGCCTTAGCCAACTATGTGTTAGACAAACATTTGGGACATTTATAAACCAATCACACATCACATGTATAACACAACACAAAATAAGCCAGTAGAAGCCGTATATATGTATATAACAATCAAAAGTTTTTACAAAACGTTTTTATCCAAGGATCAAAATCTCAAAATATGAAGCCCATAGCTTCTACAAAATAGTGTCATGGATGATGCTCACGATAACACACAACTTCTCGGACTACCCTATGAAGTAGTCCACTGAGAAACTCGGACACGCCCAAAGTATGGCGCTGGTAACGTCTCAGGATCTCCCCAATAGCAATATCCGGGACGTCCATGGTCAACCCCTCCAAGTTCTGTTCCACTGCCTCGTAGTCTTCGACATCCCATCTCACCACTGGGGCCGCTTCTCCTCGACTTTGAATGGGAGACGTTCCTGGAGGTCGATACAACCCCACATCTGTGTCATCAAAAATAATTTTTTTGATTAGTTCTTGGATAAACATAAAAACATTTCATATGATAAAATTTGCAAAAACTTTTAAAAAGAACAAAAATGTGTACTTCTTACCTAAGTCACCCCACTGAGCATCCTCAGGCAGGGCCAAATATAGATCCCCTCGAAAATCCAAACCAACAAATGCGTAGTCGTCGATCATCAACATATGGGGCCTCAACCAGTCAAAAAATGAATCATTATACTTGATTATAGGCCCTGCTATGTGTCGAGCCATGAGGTTACACCACCTCAGCATCCTCAGATCCTGTGGGGCCGGTAAACCCCAATCAACCTGTAGTCTCCGCAGTGGGACCCTCTCGAGGAAGAATGACACTAAAAGTGACCCGTACCCAAACTGCTTCAATTCACCCTTTCTGCACTTTGTCAATTGTCTCTTCATACTGCGGAGAACTGCATCCGACCAGTTGAAGACCTGAGGCTCTGTGCACTCTATGGCGTATTGGAAATAGCTCTGGAGAGCCATGTGCGAAGCCGCACTCCCAACCATGCGTGCAATAGTAAACAAGATGGTCCGTAGGGTCAGATCTTGGACCCCCCAAATGGCAACCTTACCCTTGCTTCTCTCTGCCTCGGGAACACAATATTGGCGACAATACTCGCTCATAGGGAGTTCGCCGCCTCTACCTCCAGTCAAAGTAGCATGGTATCCATGCCGTGTCAACCCTGTTAGAAAATAGATATCCTCGATATCTAGTGTCAGCATATGGACTCCCATGTGAAATAACTGTTGATCCATGTCCCACATATGGACCAGGTATTCCAATAACCTGAGTTGGGCTCTCATGCCCAGAATCCTGAAAAATTTCAAGAGCCCACAGTCCCGGAGGGCAGTGACTGTACCTGGGTCATTCCCAACAATGGCATCATCCTCCTCATGTTCTTTTTCTCTCCATTCCAACATTGTGATGGTCAAAAAATTGCAAAAGAGCCATGAGAGGGAAGTAAACAACTTGTTTTAAACTCTTACATAATTTTTATTGAGCAAAACCTCACTTTAAAATCCATTTTTCGGCCCCTGCAGGTGGACCTTTTGCACAGTGCGAGATTCTCGTAGGTGCCCTGAAGGCCACCTGCGAGAATGCTTGGGCGCATGTTCCGACCCTAAAATGGACTCAAAACCCAAAAAATTGCCAATAAAAACAAAAAATAAACCATAGAAAAGTTAGAGAATCAAGAGATTACCTCGTTGGATGAAATCGTTCGTCGAATGATCGCTTGTGCCTCCCGCAATCGAGCAAATAAATTTGGGGGAAAATGAGGTATGTTGGACAAGTTTTTGGGCAAAGTAACAATGAAATGGTAAAAAATCCTTTTCACCCATATTTATTCACTTTTTACTATTTTTTATTGATTTTTTATATTATTTTTATTGCTTTGTTTATAAAACCTAATACCCTAATAGCCTTGTCAGTATGTTTTTTCCCAGATATAGCAAGTTCGAAGTCTGAACGAGGGGGTACGGGTGTTTTTCTTTTTGTCGCATGTACGACTACTTTTTTATGTTTTTTTAGAAAAAACCTCGAGCTCAGTCTTCGTTTGTTCTCGCGCTCGAAAATATATGAGAACGTAACCGAGTATATTTTTTCTTGTCTTTTCGTACTTGTCATGGTAACACGAAAATGACGAATGTAAAGGAGTATCCTTTAAGCTCTTTTCACGCTCCATAAAAACGAAAAGATTGCCGAGCGATCTTCTTGTTTTCACACTCGTTAAAGTATTTGAAGAAAACATTCGACGGGCGATAGTTTATCACTTTTTCAGTCTCGTCGAACTATTTTACGAAAAAGGAATTGGGATAGTTCTCTTTAAGTGTTTTTCAGGATCTCAAAACATAAAAAACCCCCAAGTTTTCTATCATTGGACTTATTAAACAAACATCGAAAGACCCGCAATGGGACCGAACCATTCCTTCCTAGGGTTCGTTGAATATACTCCGAGGGACTCGTCCGAAGGATGAGCTTACATCGACAAGCATATGTTATCCTTGTCAAGCTTTTGTAAAAATAAAGAGGTACTCGATAGAAATGGTGGGGGAAATTTTGGGAAAGGGATGTGTTTTCGTATTCATATTAATGCCAGTAAGCGCCGCTCTTGAACATGACACCCCCTATTCATCATTTGAATCCGGGTTGGGAAATCCATTTGTCTCTTGTTCGACTTACTAGAAGGTCATATCTTGGGTCATCTTTGAGTCAGTGCTGCCAAGTCCTTGGTTGTGTCGTTCATATGTTCAAGATAAGTTCACACGAGCCCTCTATTGAGTCAGCCATCTGCAGTTGTCCATTCTTACTATGTCGGCCTTCCCTGTGTCTGTTTCAACCCGTATTCATACTTTGTTTCACCCTCAAAATCTGTTACTTATTTCATGTCATTGATGGGGGATACATCAAGGCCCTCCTGTGACGAGTCATGTTTCGTCGACTCCAACTCATTATTCGGAAATGAGACATAGAAATCATTTAGTACCTTGGAACCTACATGCCTTAATGGCAGGTCTCTTTGCTTTTGATAGGGGTTTCACATCATTGATCCCTGATCAAGAGATTCCGCTGAGTGCTTGACCTCAACTCATTCATTCGCATTCGTTCGGATTATACTTCGATACCTTGGGAGTCATTGACATCAATGGTGATTTCCCTCACACTTGTTAACAATTTTCATCAATGACCGGTAATCAAGTGGTTTCTACCATGTTCGACTTCAGCACATGTAATCGCATGGCTATATTTGTACTTTCAGGTGATGGCATTGAAGACCCTGGGTCTCATCTTTTTGATCCAGGCTGCGATGAAATATGTATGATTTGTATCGGCACATAAATCCACTTTGTATGTCACGTGGCTATTCCATTATTCAAGTCTTCTCACATAGATCGACAGTGTATTCCTGGTGGCTATGTAGCATTTTGATGACATGGATCCACGGTGTATGATTGTTGGCCATGACCTACGTTTATGATTCCATTCATTTGTGATCTGAGCATGGGAATTCCTACCTCAGAATTGGGATTATATTCTGCAGATGATTGGTTGTTTATAGGTTTTCGATTATGTGCGCTCCTTGTTTCTGACACACACACACATTTTACAAAGTATTTCGGCTATCACAAGTTCCGACCTCATACTTTGGGGGGCATTCTATTACACATGATTTTGGTCACTCTGGTGATGTCTTTACAAGTGATGTATTCAGGCTCCCACAAGGACTTTTTGCCTGAGAAAAGTGACTGCTATCTTCTTCCAAAAAACACATTTTTAAGATGAGTTCGCAGGTTGCCTATATTACAGGGTGTGGAAATTATTCATTCTCGCAGGCAAACCAAACTTAGGGTGTGAACTGTTCACAGTCTGCTCTATAGGTAGGGTGCAGACCTGTTTCAAAGCTTGGAAAAGAGAAGAGGTCACGAAGGTTCTAGAAGGGAATCTTCTAGAAAATGAGTTGGCATTCGCATGGTTAGCATCCTACTAACTTCTTAGATTTAGTGGGATCATCCTCATTCATTTAACCATCTCTCCTTCTCCTATATATTGAAAGGTTTCTCATGGAAAAGGTTAAGCAAGATTGAATGAAGAATTGGCGAAAGAATTGTGTGAAGAAATCTGCTTGGATAGAAGCTTGAAGACTCTATTTGGTCTATCGAG
>SNQJ01S0030014.1:128360-146821 GCA_010110895.2 Picea sitchensis
CATAAAATCACTCTTATTTTATTGCATAACTCCTTGATCATATGCATAGGTTGACATTGAATGTACTTTGCTATCTTCACTTTGGTTGGTTTGTGTTGTCTTGGACCTGATTTCACAAGAGCACCGGAGCGAAGCAGGAACAACAGAGACCTAAGGAAGCGATATATAGGTATGTCACTCATTCCTCCCTAGTAGTAGATTCAATGACTGCAACTTAGGGAAATAGTCATGTCCTGTCCTATTTTGTTCTAGATCCAGGTGGATCTAGGGAGATCTGTTAGTGTCTGCACCTACCGATTTATCCGATAACAGGATCATTGTGTGTATTTTAAATTAATTGGTGATCATTTGATTTATTTGGTCTTGTATGTGGATGACATGTTGTTGATAGGAAACAACAAGGTGATTATTCAAGATGTGAAAAGTCATTTGTCCTCTAAATTTTACATGAAGGATCTTGGTGCTGCAAATTTCATTTTGGGCATGATAATTAAAAGAGATTGGAAAAACAAGAAGATCTGGTTAAATTAGAGAAAATATGTCAAGACCATATTGTAGAGGTTTAATATGCAGGAATGAAAACCAGTTAGGGTCCCTATTCCTGTAGGTGTAAAGTTATATGTGGATCAATGTCCCAAGACACAGGAAGAGGAGGAGGACATGTCTCAAGGAAGACCAAGGAAGACCAAGCGTGGCACTACTAGGTATGGATTGTGATATCAAGGAAGACCAAGTTTGGACAGGGTGTTGGACATACATGTCTTTTTGGATGTAGTCTGGGTTGGAGATCTGGATCGTAGAAGATCTATAAGCGGGTATGTGTTTAACCTGTTTGGAGGAGAAATCAATTGGATGAGAAAAAGACAGTCTATAGTTGCACTTTCAACTACAAAAGTTGAATACATGACAACCACTCATGCAAGCAAGAAAGAATTATGGTTACAAAGATTGTGTTCAAGTATTGGGTTAGTACAACAAACTATAAGGATATATTGTGAGAGTGAAAGTGCATTTTTTCTGGCGAAGAACCCAACTTATCATTAAGAAACAAATCATATTGATGTTCAATATCACTTTGTGAGAGACATGGTTGAAGAAAAGAAGGTGTTGTTGATGAAGGTGGACACTTTGAAGAATGTTGTAGATTCATTAACAAAATCTATGAGCATTGAGAAGTTCTCTTGGTGTAGAGGATCTATGGGCATTGCTGCCCTGAATTTTTGACTATGCAACCTTGTAACCCCTTGTATGCAAAGAAAACAACAAGTGGGATAATTTTGGGTATGTGTTGTATTCTTTGCATGGATAGAATTAGTGTCTACATTGCACCGGGCATGTAGGGGAGTAACAGTCACAGAGGGGGATGATAGGCCCCCCGTTCAGGGGGTTGGAGGGGGGTGAAGTGACCCCTTTCCTGGGAGGTCACAGGGGGGTGGGAGCCCCCCTACATGTGGGTTCGAGGGCATCGGCCCATATTTTGTTTTTTGGTAGTTTTTGCATCTGTTTTTGGGTGGTTTTTCGACACATGGTTTTCACCGATGGTTTTCTATTTCCGGTTAAGGAATTAGGGTTGTTAACTAATCCAGGTTATTGTATTAGGGTTTTGGATGCTACGAGATCCTATATGTATATTGTATTGCAAACAATGTATCATGTGGAATGAATATAAAAGATGTTGGTTTTCCCGGTTTGGGTTTCCAGAGGAAAAATATCCGTGTAATGTGTGTATTTTCCATTTTATATTTTATGTTCTTTTATTGAAAATCTGTTTGCAGTAAATAATTGTACAAGGTTAAAATCTACATAAAGGATTAAAGGAAAACCCTTGGTGTGTCACTTTGTCCCATTATATTAATGATTGACTACCCAAAGTTGATGATCTAATAGATCCCATTGCGATCAAGGATCCAATAGGTGATATAGAAAAGACATGCATGCACACTTCGATATGTTTTTTTTTTTTTAAAGTTGGAATCCAAATCAACCCTATTTCATCCTAAATTGACCATCCCATATATTTTTGTTGATCCAACGAAGAGTTCCGGTCAGCTGAAGTATTGTTACACATTATTTTGGTCACTCTGGTGATGTCTATGCAGTGATGTATTTAGGCTCCCACAATGACTTTTTACCTGAGAAAAGTGACTATTGTCTTCTTCCAAAAAGCATATTTTTAAGATGAGTTCACAGGCTACCTATGTTATAGGGTGAGAAAATCCTTCATTCTCACAGGAAACCCATACTTAGGGTGCGAATTGTTCACAGTTTTCTCTATAGGTAGGGTGCGAACCTGTTTCAAAGCTTGGAAAAGAGAAGAGGTCACGAAGGTTCTATAAGGGAATCTTCTAGAAAATGAGTTGGCATTCGCATGGTTGGCATCCTACTGACTTCTCAGATTTAGTGGGATCATCCTAATCCATTTAACCATCTCTTCTTCTCCTATATATTGAAAGGTTTCTCATGGAAAAGGTTAAGCAAAATTGAATGAAGAAATGGTGAAAGAATTGTGTGAAGAACTCTATTTGGACAGAAGCTTGAAGGCTCTATTTGGTCTATCAAGTTGTACTGGATCTTCTTCATGCAAATGTAGAGAAAGTGTGTGTATTGGAACCAAGGGTCAATGAAAGGAAGCTTGTGACATCAAGGCGATCTGGTTGTATCTTCTACTTTCATTTAATATAATACAACGTCATGTCCCTTTCCCATAAAATCACTCTTATTTTATTGCATAACTCGATCATATGCATAGGTTGACATTGAATATACTTTGCTATCATTTCTTTGGTTGGTTTGTGTTGTCTTGGACCTGATTTCACAAGAGCATTGAAGCGAAGCAGGAACAACAAAGACCTAAGGAAGCGATATAAAGGTATGTCACTCATTCCTTCTCAGTAGTATATTCAATGACTGCAACTTAGAGAAAGAGTCATGTCCTATCCTATTTTGTTCTAGATCCAGGTGGATCTAGGGAGATCTGTTAGTGTTCGCACCTACCGATTTATCCAGTAACAAAATTTCCTCCACACCAACAATCGAATATGCTCGGATCTTCGCATTATATGCAAACTGCTTATGGTCCCATTGGTCTACCGACGAGACTCCCTCCCCAAAGTCACCAGTACCCACATGTGAATAGACAATTACCATTCTTAGCCACCCTGGACCTCCCCGATCTGTTGAGAATTTTAAATGATCCGATCCGTCACTCTCCTCAATGGCTTGCCATACCGGCCAAACTACCATCCGACATCCCTAAATTCGATGGTAAACTGGGAGAGGACCCAAACAATCTTGTAATGACTTTTCACCTTTGGTGCTCATCCAACTCCTTGATGGATGACTCTATTCGTTTACGCCTTTTTCAACGAACCCTCACAGGTTCTGCCGCGAAGTGGTATATAGAATTACCATGAGGCTTCTTCATCGACTTCAACACCCTCGCTATGACTTTCCTCACCCACTACCAGTTACTGATCCGTTACGAAACGAGAATCAAAATTTTGAGTTCTTTCAAACAAACCAAAGCCACTCATATCTCTGATCACATTCATGAGTGGCGATGGAGACAACGTCTCATCAAACTCGAACTTCTCGATCAGTTGCTGGAAGAGTGGTTCACGAAATCATTCTTGAATGACATCGCTCGTGACATCGCCATGGGTGGGGTTGTCACAGAAGAATAGGCAATCAATTTTGCTCAATACCTTGACCTCGTTTACTCACAAACGAGTACTCTTTACAACTTACTCCCTGACGCACCTCGCCCTTCTACTTTTGCTACTTCAACTACTCCTGTTGCTTCTCATGCAGCTGACGGTGTGATTGACACTTTCCATGCCCAAACCCATTCCGTCCAAACCTCTAGCAACAAACCCAAATCCATTGCTTCTAATGTTCAAAATGCTCCATCTCCTACCCCTCCCACTGACAAGACTTCTGAGGTGAACTCTGTTCAATCTACCCTTGCTGGAAAAAATAAATCTAAAAAAGGAAAGGGTAAGAACAAGGAGGATAAAAATAATCCACAATCTGAGAAAACCAAAACACCACCTGTTGACGATAAGGATAAGCGCAAACCCCGATACCCTTGTCTTATCTATGGTGATGATCACTACACTAAGGATTGTCCACAACGAGCCGAGGTTACTAAGTTCCTTCAAGGGACCCCGAAACCCCCCACTCCGGCCGTGTTGTCACAACCCTTCCCTTATTAACAACAAGCCCAATTGGTCATTCATGACCAACCTTCCCCCTCCAATACATCCTATGTCTTAATGTGTATAGGTGATTCAAAGAAGAATGACATCACACTTACCACTCGAGCCAAAGATTATTCTTCCTCCAAAGAGAAGGTTGATGTAATACCTCCTTCGTTGGTCCAACCATCTCCCACGAATCCACCTACCAACGATCCTCTTTATCTTGAACGACCGAGCCTAGAAA
Source organism: Picea sitchensis (assembly GCA_010110895.2). NCBI lineage: Eukaryota > Viridiplantae > Streptophyta > Pinopsida > Pinales > Pinaceae > Picea > Picea sitchensis. Next base: position 132,804 of record SNQJ01S0030014.1, read on the forward strand.
CAGTTCTTCACCCTCCCCCAAAGGGTGTTGTTCAAAAATCGGCTTTCAATCCTCATGCACGTGCTGCCTAGAACTACAGTATTGCCGAAGATATGGCCCAAGTACTGTCCGCGATGTCAGCCCTCGAAGTCCTTCAGAGTTGTCCTATATAATGGAAGGCACTATTGAAATCTACCGGTGGAATCGATCCTACAGATACAAATTTAATAATTTTTGACTTGGAAGATCACATTCCAAGGTTACCCCCTCAACTCGCATTCCAAATACAAGTTATTATCTCTGACAAAAACATTTGTAGAACAGTTATTGATGAGGGTGCCTCAACGTGTGTCATGTCTATTACCTGCTAGAAATCCATCGGATCTCCTCCTTTAACTGAATCCCACAACACGCTCAAAGCCTTCAATGGCTTTGGTTTTAAGACTTACAGTGTCCTCCCTTCATTTCCTATTACGTTAGAAGGCAAAACGGTCAACATTGAAGTGGAGGTATTTGACGCTCCTCTCGATTACAACCTTCTACTTGGCCATAGCTGGATCGATTCCATGCATGCAGTTGTGTCCACTCTTTTTCGTGTCATGCGTTTCCCACATCAAGGAAAAGTAGTTACCGTAGACCAATTGGCCTTCTTTCACTCTGATGCATGTACCGACAACGTACCTTTCATTGCAAAAACCCCCCTTGGATAAGAAAACGTCGGTGTCGGTCTTCTTAAAGATTCCTCTTTGATGGGTACCTTCCCCATTCCACCACCCGATGTTCCACATCCGTTTGTCACCTCGATCAACATGATCTCCACCTCTGTTCGTGGAACCCCTGCGTCTTACGACCCGTGGATGGTACCCAACCCCGACGATCATCTTTGTTATGGCGACAAAATGCCTTTGAGTTCGGTCGAATCCGCTTATCAAGCCATTCAATCGGAAACCCCTTGTACCCCCTCTCTTGGTGATTTATCTATGGATCCATTCCATGTCATTTTTCCCACGGACGAGATGATTATGTCTATTATGTCCATGGAAGACACCCTTTGGGACGATGGACATCATCGTTCCATCCTCTTCCTGGAACAACACACCATCAAGGGTTACCAAAAAATCTCAACCCCGTCGACTTTTGTCATCATTTCTACCGTTCCCGAGTCTACACACGATATGTTATACGAAGGGAACTTAAGTAATATCTCACCCACCACCCCCCTCGACATATCCATAAAACTTGGAGTTGTTGAAAATGTGCATATCGGAGCTTCGTGTTCCCATGACGAAGTTGTCACCTACAAGTCTCTTTTCCAAGAATATCGTGACGTCTTCGCAAGGAGCTATGAAGAAATGTCGGGGATTGACCCCGACATTGTGGTACATGAGATTAAGACATACCCGGGCGCTAAACCCATCCGGCAACAACTTTTTCCGGTCCACCCACATAAAGCAGTCGCTATCAAGCTTGAAGTTGAGAAACTTCTCAAATTTGGCTTTATTTACCCTGTGGCTCTAACTGACTGGGTTTCCAATCTTGTTCCGATTAACAAGAAACAAGGCACGATCTGCGTGTGCATTGATTATAGAGACATTAACAAAGCTTGTCCTAAAGACAACTTTCCTACCCACTTCGTTGACCATATTGTCGAAGATTGTGCCGGAAGTGAAATCTTCTCTCTAATGGATGGTTTCTCCAGATATAATCAAATCAATATCGTACCCACAAACCAACACAAGACCGCTTTTATTTGTCCTTGGGGCACTTTCACCTACCAGAAACTTCCATTCGGTTTAAAGAATGCCAGTGCAACTTTTCAACGTGCTATGTTTTACGCCTTTCATGATATAAAGCACATTGTGCATCCATATCTCGATGACTTATCCGCTCATTCCATGCACCGTGTAGATCATCCAATACACCTCCGTGCCATTTTTCTTCGATGTCGGTTTTACCATATACGCTTGAATCCCCACAAATGTGTTTTTTGCGTAGAATCCGACCGACTTCTGGGCTTTATTGTTTCACGTCAAGGGATCAGGGTAGATCCTTTGAAGGTCGAGGCGATTCTCAATCTCCCTCCTCCTTCCTCACTTCACCAATTACAAAGTTTGCAAGGGAAGGCAAAATTTCTCCGTCATTTCATCCCGAACTATGCTGAGCTAACTCTTGGATTTACGCGACTTCTCAAGAAAGGTTCTGAGTTCGTATGGGATACCACTGCTGACAAAGCTTTCAAATCTTTGAAATTGTCTTTGACACATACCCCGCTACTCTTCCCACCTGATTACAGTCGGGATTATTTCCTTTACCTCGCAGCTTTGGACTATACCATCGCTATGGTTCTCGTTAAGGAGGATGATTCTCATGATGAACATGTCATCTATTACTTGATTCGGAGTCTCACGACTACCAAAACCAAGTATTTACATGTTGAAAAACTGGCCTTGGAAGCCGTCCAAGTTGTTCAACGTTTCTGGCACTATATCCTTTTTCGCAAGACTACGGTAATTTCTAACTACAACCCTATGCAACACATTCTTACACGCCAATTGCTAGGGGGAAAATAATCCAAATGGATCGTAATACTCCAGGAGTTTGACTTAGAATTTAAACGTGCTAAGTCCAAGAAATCCTTGGTGTTTGCCGAGTTGATATGCAACCTTCCCTGCTCTGAGACGAAAAATGTAGCAAAAGATTCATTACCCAATGAATCCCTTTTCCTGATCAGTTCTGTTGACCTTTGGTATGGAGATATCATCATATATCTTCAAACCCAGACTTTCTAGCCCAATTTGTCTAGCACTGACCGTCGTCGAATACACTACCAAGCCCGTCAGTATATTATCCTCGGCGATACTCTTTATTGTCGTGGGTTTGAATCCATTTTTTGACTCTGTCTCGTGTTTAACAAAGCCGAGAAAGCCCTGAATGACTGCCATTCTGGAGCCTGTGGTGGTCACATGTCTGGGTATGCTACTGCCCAGAAGATCTTACGAGCAGGGTATTTTTGGCCTTCTTTATTCAACGATTGTATAATTGCTGTTAAAAAATGCCACGCTTGCCAAACCTACAACAATAAAATACGATCACACCCTGCTCTTCTACACCCAGTGGTCTCCATTGGTCCTTTTGCGAAATGGGGTATCGATTTCATGACATGTCACCCTCACTCGGTCGGGGGGCATGGATACATTATTGTAGCTGTAGATTATTTTATGAAATGGGCCGAGGCGATGCCAACATTTGACAATACCGGGAGGACTGCAACATTATTTATATTCAATCACATCATTGCTCGGTTTGATGTTCCTCAAGTTATCGTTACTGATCACGGTAGCCACTTTACAAACTTCATGATGTCTGAACTCACTGAAAAGTTGGGTCTTCACCATGAAAACTCAACACCCTATTACCCACAAGCCAACGACCAAGTTGAAGCAATAAACAAAGTCCTCATTACCATGCTTCGACAAATGATAGGGATTCACAAAACAAGTTGGCACACGATGTTGTTTTCAGCATTGTGGGCTTACCGGACATCCATTAAGTCTGCTACCGAGTTCACACCATTCCAGTTAGTCTATGGTCTAGAAGCCATCTTGCCGATTGAATGTGAGATACCCTCCCTAAAAATAGCCGTCAAACTTCTCCCAAACACTTATGTCGAAGAAGAACGCCTGTTGTATCTCATGCAATTAGACGAAACCTATCGCGATGCCACCCTAGTCATAGAAGCCCAGAAGAAATGTGTCAAAGCCCAATTCGACAAACATGTCAAGCCACGCATTTTCTCTGAAGGTGATCTGGTTCTCCTTCACAAACAAGATCAGGATATGCTAGGAGCCGAAAAATTTGAAGCTATGTGGCGAGGTCCTTATATCGTCAGACACGTTTTGGAGAAAGGATCTTATGAGTTGATGGACTACGATGGTATCCCTTTGAGTGAACTCAGAAATGGTTTGTACTTTAAGAAGTACTATGCTTAATATCACTTGTGCATGAGTGCTTGTATTTTATTGTATCATACTTTTTGTCTATTAATTTAGTATGCTTTTTCGTTATTTGGTCTCTGCCCTCGATCGCTTATCTTGCGTTGTGCTTGGTTTCTAGATGTCAGAGTCTTCGCTAACCCACATTGGCTTCACCGATGGCGCTAGTCGTAGTACTCAGAACCTTGCTTCTGCTGCATGGGCAATTTACGCCCCTACAAACAAACTTATCAGTCTACGAGGTGTGTGCCTCGGTCGTGCGACCAATAATATTGCAGAATATAGCGCCATCATCGAATTGTTGATTGATGCTATTTTGCTTGATATCCGCCACCTGGTTATACGACTCGATTCACAACTAGTAGTACTACAGTTAAGTAATGTCTATGCTATCTGAAGTCCTACTTTATTACGGGTATATTTACGAATTCGCCTCTTGGAACGTTATTTTGATTATATCGAATATCAACACATTCCTAGATGTCTAAATACATTGACTGATGCCTTAGCTAACTATGTGTTAGACAAACATTTGGGACATTTATAAACCAATCACACATCACATGTATAGCACAACACAAAATAAGCCGATAAAAGCCGTATATATGTATATAATGATCAAAAGTTTTTACAAAATGTTTTTGTCCAAGGATCAAAATCTCAAAATACAAAGCCTATAGCTTCTACAAAATAGCATCACGGATGACGCTCACGATAACACACAACTACTTGGGCTACCCTATGGAGCAGTCGAATGATAGACTCGAACATGCCCACAGTATGGCACTGGTAACGTCTCGGGATCTCCCCAATAGCAATGTCTGGGACATCCGCGGTCAACTCCTCTAATTTTTGTTCCACTGCCTCGTAGTCTTCGACATCCCATCTCGCCACTGGAGTCGATTCTCCTCACCTTTGAATGGGAGACATTCCTGGAGGTCGATACGGCCCCACATCTGTGTCATCAAAAATAAATTTTTTGATTAGTCCTTGGATAAACATAAAAACATTTCATATAATAAAATTTGCAAAAACATTTAAAAAGAACAAAATGTGTACTTCTCACCTAAGTCACCCCACNAATTCGCCTCTTGGAACGTTATTTTGATTATATCGAATATCAACACATTCCTAGATGTCTAAATACATTGACTGATGCCTTAGCTAACTATGTGTTAGACAAACATTTGGGACATTTATAAACCAATCACACATCACATGTATAGCACAACACAAAATAAGCCGATAAAAGCCGTATATATGTATATAATGATCAAAAGTTTTTACAAAATGTTTTTGTCCAAGGATCAAAATCTCAAAATACAAAGCCTATAGCTTCTACAAAATAGCATCACGGATGACGCTCACGATAACACACAACTACTTGGGCTACCCTATGGAGCAGTCGAATGATAGACTCGAACATGCCCACAGTATGGCACTGGTAACGTCTCGGGATCTCCCCAATAGCAATGTCTGGGACATCCGCGGTCAACTCCTCTAATTTTTGTTCCACTGCCTCGTAGTCTTCGACATCCCATCTCGCCACTGGAGTCGATTCTCCTCACCTTTGAATGGGAGACATTCCTGGAGGTCGATACGGCCCCACATCTGTGTCATCAAAAATAAATTTTTTGATTAGTCCTTGGATAAACATAAAAACATTTCATATAATAAAATTTGCAAAAACATTTAAAAAGAACAAAATGTGTACTTCTCACCTAAGTCACCCCACTGAGCATCCTCAGGCAGGACCAAATCTGGATCCCCTCGAAAATTCAAACCGGCATATGCGTAGTCGTCAATCATCAACATCTGGGGCCTCAACCAATCAAAAAATGAATCATTATACTTGATTATAGGCTCTGCTACGTGTCAAGCCATGAGGTTACACCACCTCAACATCCTCAGATCCTGTGGGGCCAGTAAACCCCAATCAACATGTAGTTGCAGTAGTGGGACCCTCTTGAGGAAGAATGACACCAAAAGTGACCCATACCCAAACTGCTTCAAGTCACCCCTTTTTCACTTTGTCAGTTGTCTCTTCATACCGCAGAGAACTACGTCCGACCAATTGAAAACTCGAGGCTCTGTGCACTCTATGTCGTATTGGAAATAGCTCCGGAGAGCCATGTGCAGAGTCGTGCTCCCATCCATGCATGCAATGGTAAACAAGATAGTCTGTAGGGTCAAATATTGGACCCCCCAAATGGAAACCTTACCCTTGCTTCTCTTTTCATCGGGAACACAATATTGGTGAACATACTTGCTCATAGGAAGTCCGCCGCCTCTACCTTCGGTCAAAGTAGCATGGTATCCACGTCATGAAAACCCTGTCAAAAAATAGATATCGTCGATATCTAGTGTCAGCATATGGACTCCCACGTGAAATAACTGTTGATCCACGTTCCACATGTGGATGAGGTATTCTAACAACCTGAGTTGGGCTCTCATGCTCGGGATCCTAAAAAATTTCAAGAGCCCACATTCCCAGAGGGAAGCGACTGTACCCAGGTCATTTCCGACAATGATATCATCGTCCTCATGTTCTCTTTCTCTCCATTCCAACATCGTGATGGTCAACACCTACGATAGAGCCATGAGAGGGAAGTCAACAACTTTTTTTAAACTCTTGCATAATTTTTATTGAGCAAAACCACACATTAAAATCCATTTTTTGCCCCTTGCAGGTAAACCTTTTGCACAGTGCAAGATTCTCGCAGGTGCCCTGATGCCCACCTGCGAGAATCTTAGATTCTCACAGGTCTTGCATGAACCACCTGCGAGAATGCTTGAGCACATGTTCTGACCCTAAAATGGACTCAAAACTCTAAAAATTGTCAATAAAAACAAAAAAAAAACCATGGAAAAGTTGGAGAATCAGGAGGTTACTTCGTTGGCTGAAAAAGTTCGCTAAATGATCGCTCGTGCCTCCCAAATCGAGCAAAGAAATTTGGGGGAAAATGAGGTATGTTGGACAAGTTTTTGGCAAAGTAACAATGAAATGGTAAAAAGTCCTTTTCACGCATATTTATTCACTTTTTACTATTTCTTATTGATCTTTTATATTATTTTTATTACTTTGCTTAAAAAACCTAATACCCTAATAGCCTTGTGAGTATGGTTTTTTTCATATATAGCAACTTCGAAGTCCGAACGACGGGGTACGGGTGTTTTTTCTTTTTTGTCGCATGTACGACTACTTTTTTAGGGTTTTTGTAGGAAAAACCTCGAGCTCAGTCTTCGTTCGTTCTCGCGCTCGAAAATATATGAGAACGTAACCGAGTATACTTTTTCTCGTCTTTTTGTACTCATCATGGTAACACAAAAACGACGAATGTAAGGGAGTATCCTTTAAGCTCTTTTCACACTCCATAAAAACAAAAAGATTGCCAAGCGATCTTGTTCTTTTCACGCTCATTAAAGTATTTGAAGAAAAAGTTCGACTGGCGATAGTTTATCACTTTTTTAGTCTTGTTGAACTCATTTACGAAAAAGAAACTGGGAGAGTTCTTTTTAAGTGTTTTTCAGACTCTCAAAACATAAAAAACCCCCGAGTTTTCTATCCTTGGACTCGTTAAACAAACATAAAAAGACCCATGATGGGACCGAACCACTCCTTCTTAGGGTTTGTTAAATATACTCCGAGGGACTCGTTCGAAGGATGAGCTTACATTGACAAACATATTTTATCCTCCTCAAGCTTCTGTAAAAATAAAGAGGTACTTGCTAGAAATGGTGGGGGAAATTTTGTGAAAGGGATGTGTTTTCGTATTCATATTAATGCCAGTAAGCACCGCTCTTGAACATGACACCCCCTATTCGTCATTTGAATCCGGGTTGGGAAATCCATTTGTCTCTCGTTCAAATTGCTACAAGGTCATATCTTAGGTCATCTTTGAGTCAGTGCTGCCAAGTCCTTGGTCGTGTCGTTCATATGTTCAAGAGAAGTTCACACAAGCCCTCTATTGAGTCGGCCATTTGCAGTTGTCCATTCTTACTATGTCGGCCTTCCCTGTGTCTGTTTCAACCCGTATTCATACTTTGTTTCACCCTCAAAATCTGTTACTTATTTCATGTCATTGATGGGGGATACATCAAGGCCCTCCTGTGACGAGTCTTGTTCCGTCGACTCCAACTCATTATCCGGAAATGAGACTTAGAAATCATTTAGCACCTTGGAATCTACATGCCTTAATGGCAGGTCTCTTCGCTTTTGACCGGGGTTTCACATCATTGATCCCTGATCGAGAGATTCCATTGTGTGCTCGACCTCAGCTCATTCATTCGCATTCATTTGGATTGTACTTCGATACCTTGGGAGTCATTGACATTAATGGTGATTTCCCTCACACTTGTTAACGGTTTTCATCAATGACCGATAATCAAGTGGTTTCTACCATGTTCGACTTCAGCACATGTAATCGCATGGCTAGATTCGTACTTTCAAGTGATGGGATTGAAGACCCTGGGTCTCATCTTTTTGATCTAGGCTACGATGGAATATGTATGATTTGTATCAGCACATAGATCCACTTTGTATGTCACGTGGCTATGTCATTATTTAAGTCTTCTCACATAGATCCACAGTGTATTCCTGGTGGCTATGTAGCATTTTGATGACATGGATCCATGGTGTATGATTGGTGTCCATGACCTACGTTTATGATTCCATTAATTTGTGATCTGAGCATGGGAATGCCTACCTCAGAACTGGTATTATATTCTGCAGATGATTGGTTGTTTACAGGATTTCGATTAGGTGCACTCCTTGTTTCTGACACACACACACATTTTACAAAGTATTTCGGCTATCACAAGTTCCGACCTCATACTTTGGGGGGCATTCTATTACACATGATTTTGGTCACTTTGGTGATGTCTTTACAAGTGATGTATTCAAGCTCCCACAAGGACTTTTTGCCTGAGAAAAGTTATTGCTATCTTCTTCCAAAAAACACATTTTTAAGATGAGTTCGCAGGCTGCCTATGTTATAGGGTGTGAAAATCCTTCATTCTCACAGGAAACCCATACTTATGGTGCAAACTGTTCACATTCTTCTCTATAGGTAGGGTGCGAACCTGTTTCAAAGCTTGGAAAAGAGAAGAGGTCACGAAGGTTCTAGAAGGGAATCTTCTAGAAAATGAGTTGGCATTTGCATGGTTGGCATCCTATTGACTTCTCAGATTTAGTGGGATCATCCTCACCCATTTAACCATCTCTCATTCTCCTGTATATTGAAAGGTTTCTCATGGAAAAGGTTAAGCAAGATTGAATGAAGAACTGGTGAAATAATTGTGTGAAGAACTCTGGTTGGACAGAAGCTTGAAGGCTCTATTTGGTCTATCAATTTGTATTGGATCTTCTTCATGCAAATGTAGAGCAAGCGTGTGTGTTGGAACCAAGGGTCCCTGAAAGGAAGCTTGCGACATCAAGGTGATCTGTTTGTATCTTCTACTTTCATTTAATATAATACAGTGGCATGTCCCTTTCCCATAAAATCACTCTTATTTTATTGCATAACTCCTTGATCATATGAATAGGTTGACATTGAATATACTTTTATATCTTTGCTTTGGTTGGTTTGTGTTGTCTTGGACTTGATTTCACAAGAGCACCGGAGTGAAGCAGGAACAACAGAGACCTAAGCAAGCGATATAAAGGTATGTCACTCATTCCTTCTCAGTAGTAGATTCAATGACCGCAACTTAGAGAAAGAGTCATGTCCTGTCCTATTTTATTCTAGATCCAGGTGGATCTAGGAAGATCTGTTAGTGTCCACACCTACCAATTTATCCAGTAACAAGTATGATATCAATACTACCTAAAACATCTCTACTGGGAGATCCAAAAAGTTGTACAAGCTAAGAGCAAAAATGTCCATGTACACACTAAGGTTAGTTCAATTGTTAGAGGAAAAAGATGACTTCTCTCTTCCTATTCATCTACAAAGTAAATACTAAATCTGTTACAACTATGCTTTGTGTGGCACTTGGTCATCTTCCCTACCTGTGCCCAATGTTGAGACAAAAGTTCTCCTTTTGTGGTAATAATTACATGATTTCCAAGTCTAAAATATATGTTCAAATCTTGGGTTGCTTATCTTTTCACATGTATTTGTTCCTTCCAAATAGTAGTAACACTTATGCCATTTATGGTCCTCTTTATGGTAAGTGTGATTACATGAATATTGTTAAATACAAACATGGCATTTCCATGCATATTATGTGCATGAATGGTTATGCTTTCGAAAAATTTAACATGAAGAACTTGTTATATATCAATGGTCATCCACACACTCATGGAAATATTGAAGGGTTCATAAATAGTTGTGGGTGCTCATTGTTTAGTGCAAATTGTTCGTTTGAGAAATACTACAATGAAAAAGAGTTATTTATAAAAAGGAAGGCATTTAGATTTGTTGTTATGCATGCAATACACAGTTTGTCCCTTGGTGATGAGTTGTTAATAAACTATAACTTCTGTAGAACACCAACCATTCGTCAAAAGTGGTATGCATTAGGACTAACTTTAGACACCCTTTAGGGTGTAAGAAAAATATCATTAAGTAATTGTGTTTTTTGATTTTTGATGGAATTAAAATAAATGTATTGCTTAATTCAACAATTGTTTTATAAAGTGGTTGGTTGCATGCATGCTATTGGAAAAAAAAAACCACGATTCTAATAATTGTTCGGTTGAATGTTTGAACATACTATTTAATGCATTGTTTTTACTAATATCATTGATTTAGTGTTCAATATTTTTGCAATCAAGATTTTGATGATGAGAGACCTATATACCATCTACCATTGCACCCCACTATGATGCCAGATCAAGATACGAATATTAAACGAGCACAACTAGGAGAGGAAGCATACCAATATTGGTTGAATCAACCAACTATTCAATTTCCACTACATCCCAAGTCACCAATTTAGAATGTCTACAATAATGTTGGTTCTTCACATGTTGGGGATAAAGATAATAATATAGAGGTGGGTATGGATGATTTCTTATAAGATACATATGCCATGGAGGGAATGTTGTTACATGCATTCTAGCAAGATGAACTAGGGGAAAGTGATCATATCATTGATACCTTCTTCAAAAGCCTAAAATATGCTTCCACCACCCCCCTCTTTGGATATGGGTTAAGGTTTACCCAACTAGAGACAACAATGTTGATGAACAACTTGAAAGCAATGTATGGTATGTCATATGAATGCTTCTCAACTCTATTGAGGTAACTAGCCATTAAGTCCCCTATATTTAAAAAAATCTTGTCACACAATCAACAATGAAAAGTGAGTTTATGCATGCTTAATGACAATGTACATTTTCTATTTCCCACTAATTTCAAGTTACTCAAAGGTAAGGTGCTTCCAAGTGACAATATCTTCCCTTACAACTATGAAAAGGCAAAGCAATTGCTAAAAACATTGGGTGTTGAGTATATATCATATCAAACTTGTCCAAATGATTTCATTCTATATAGAGGCAAATACAAGGACAAAGAGACATGTCTAGAATGTGGACTCGATAGGTATCAAAAATAAAGAAACAAGGGCAAGGCACATGGTCCTTCTCATAAGATATTGAAGCACATGCTTGCAATCCCATGGATTCAAAAGATCTTTGATTACAAATAATTAGCCATGTTGGAGGGGTGACATGCCTCACATAGAAGTGAGCTAGGAGTTATGTGAATTATAATGGATTCAATAGCCATGAAGCATATGGAGGATACATGGCTTGATAAATTCAAGGATAAAGTATGAATCCTTAAATAAATTGTATCCATGGATGGAGTTAACCCATATTCCCTTCAAAATACTAACTATTCCATTTGGCTAGTGGTAGTGATCAATTACAATATCCTCTTGTGGTTGTCCATAAAGAATGGACATATTATGTTGGCTCTTATAGTCTCTAGTAGAAGACAAGTGAAGATAATGGATTTCTACATCCAACGATTGGTCGATGAATTAAAACAATTATGGGAAGGGATACATGTATATGAAGTATCAAGACCCATCCCAATAGAGAGATATTTTACATTGTATGGCATACGTGCATACACCATGCAAGGTTATTTCAGACTAAGAGTGTGTTTTGGTAAGCATGTTGATTAAATTGTTATATCTGTAACATTATTTGACATACTTAATTTGGTGCAATTGTATTATTAAACACTAATGTGTTTCATATAAAATAACATCACAGATCTTGTAACAAAATGGTATGATGGATGTACATGTTGTGGATCTTCTATAAAGGCAAGGTGGTCCAACCACCTACAAAATCCAGTGTACGACTGCTCAAGGGTATTCCTTATAGAAGAGTAGCATTTTCTTTCAATGGTAAACCAAAGAGAACCCAAATATCTGATATATTGTCATTGATAGACTGGCTTAGGGCACATGACACAAAGAAGTAGAAGGAAATTGAAAAATTGTTCAATTCAAATGGGGAACCTATATTCGATGATATCCTAAATTTTTCGGTGGCTATGTCAAGAAAATGCCCACTGAGATGAAAATAAAATCTATATTTTATGAACTTTCATATTGGGAACATCTCAAGATTTCCCACTTACTAGATCCCATGCATATATTAAAAAAAAATTCATCTTTTTTATGGAGCCACATCTCATTGAAAACAAAGTGACACATTGGGTTTTTGGAGAGTTCTTCTTTATTCCAATACTAAAAATGAACATTGGCCAAGAAAAGACAGTTGAGGAGATGTGGTCCCTCTTGGTCTTTTAAAGAAGGTGTTGTCCCATGGATTTTGAAGAAAGATGATTTTTTCTATGGTGAAGGATATTACATTGGGTGTGAAAGCACCTTCCTTATATGGGTCAACTCTACGATGTTGCTTCACCATAGATAAAAAAAATTCAAGGTTGAAATAACATGACCATATAAAATTTCTGATGGTATGCATGTCAATTACATGCTTCTTTTATGCAGTGTAGACTATAATATGCTATGCACTCACAGTTATATGCCAGTTAATTTTGTATGAGTTTATTTTCTAGTGTTAATTAATTGTGTATGCATTTTTTTTTATAGTGCCATATCTAAATTATTTGCATTTGTGCATTGGTTTATGTCAAAGGAGATTCACATGGATAACATTCCACAATGGTGTCAAGAGATAACTTACATTATTTATATGTTTGAGAAGGAACTACCAACAAGTTTCATGGAATTGCAAGTCCATGTTCTAATTTACCTAGTTGATGAGGTTGTATTAGCTAGGGTGGTCTCCTATCATTGGATTTTCTTCTTATAAAGGTACATGAAAATACCATATTAACCCATATTCCCTCCAAAATACAAACTATCCCATTTTGCTAGTGGTAGTGATCAATTACAATATCCTCCCGTGGTTGTCCATAAAGAATGGACATCTTATGTTGGCTCTTATAGTCTCTAGTAAAAGACAAGTGAAGAGAATGGATTTCTACATCCAACCATTGTTCGGTGAATTAAAGCAATTATGGGAAGGGATACATGTATATGAAGTATCAAGATCCATCCCAATAGAGATATATTTTACATTGTATGGCATATGTGCATACACCATGCAAGGTTATTCGAGACTACGAGTGTGTTTTGGTAAGCATGTTGATTAATTTGTTATATATATATATATAACATTATTTGACATACTTAATTTGGTGCAATTGTCTTACTAAACACTAACGTATTTCATATACAATAACATCACAGATCTTGTAACAAAATGGTATGATGGATGTAAATGTTATGGACCTTCTATAAAGGTTGTTGGATTACTGAGAGGGGGGGTGAATCAATAATAGAGCAATTGTAATCCTTTTTAAACCAAATAATCCAAGTGTTATATCAATGTAGAATTATCATCCAATAATGAGAAATGAACAAATGAACAATCATACACATACACAGTACACCATTGTTTTACGTGGAAACCCGAAGCGAGAGAAAACCACATAATGCTTTTTCTTATATGTCTTGAAGAATTACATTCATTGGAAGCAACAACTTCCTTTGTTT
>SNQJ01S0030015.1:14130-38586 GCA_010110895.2 Picea sitchensis
ATCAGGCTGCCATCACAATTTGCATTTCTAAATTCTCAATTCTATGTACAGCATGCACAAAGAATCAACGAGGTAAAGCGATCAAATTATTACCACTTTGGCAGTGGGCCTGGTAGCTAAGAATGCCTTTGCTAGCGAATCCATAGTTTTAACGGAAAAATCATTCCACCCGCCATCCCAATAATACATAAGACTCTTAGGAACAACACTTGGCTGAGAATATAAAATGACCATTGTGAATTGGTGTCTTTCGACTACTCCGTTCTCATACTAGTTTTTGCCGCATAGCTTAGATTTGTACTGTTTTATTTATTTATTTATTTATAGATTGAGATCTAAGTCTCGTCATGGCATCTCTTTGTATTTGCAGGCGACAATAGGACTCATGGTTGTACTATACTTAGTGTATATCCATGGAAATCGTATCCCAATCAATCGACGTTAATAACACTCGTGCCCTCCAACTGTTACACGTTCCTACACAATCTTCTCTTTCTTAGGTATAGTTTTTATGAGCTCTGGAATTGATGCCACTGCTTCTTCCACCAGACGGGAAAGAAACTGATACATCTGCTCTTCAATTTGAAATTCTCCCATTGACCACATATCTCAATTAACTGGACATTCATAACAGTGGATTTGCATGCCCTCGTGGAAAACTTGTAACCCATTCCAATCGCAATCACTGCATTTCGTTAGAAATACACTCAAAATTTACTGTTAGCATATCGTTTTCGATTTTGGGGAGTGCAACAAACCTGATTTTAGATACAGTGTGAAGGCTGACAGACTGGAGATAATACCGCCAAAAACAATCTTCATTGATTGCCAAAAACTGCCAGATAAATGCAAACACCAACCATTATAATTATCCCATCTAAATATGCTAGTTTGGAACAATAGACGCGGGATGCTTCAGATATAAATGGGATTTGCAATATATGGTAGAAGAAAATATCTGTATTGGGTTGGATATAAATGTATATGAGGATATAAACATGATTCAAAAACTGGATTTCAGGGGGCTTGAGGCGGGATCCATAGATCCATGTAAGATCCACCATGTAAACAGATCTTGTGCTGCTGAAACAGATCATGTACCATCTATCCCTCACACATAGTATCCCAAGCAAATAACATTAGATTTTTAGGTACAATGGTGGAAGAAACCATGTGGATGACTGACATTTATAATGAAAAAGGTTAAATCCAGTCAGGAAAGTGGGGAGGATACTTCCTTCTGCTTTACCAGTGCATGGAAAGAAAACTATTGTAACATCTCATGGAAATATCCGACCACTTTCCCACACTACCTTCTCTTAAAATAGCTGCTCAACACTTCAAAAGAAAATTTCCATAGCATTGACTACCTAGTGAACAATCTCTTCTTTCTCTAGAGAAGCCTTCATAAATTCATTTCAGTGTATTGGGGAATAGGATTTAGTCGCCCAGAAGAAGATAAATGTGGCCACTTTAATAAGGTAGTATTAAATGCTACAAAACCTATCAACTATACAAGTCATTGTCTTCTTTAGTATCTTATGTAGTAAATGGATCTGAAACCCCAACCCCCGTTGTAGTAGCTGGACTGTCTACAAATCAGAATTCAGAACCAAAACCTTGAGACTGTTGTAGCATCTATGCAAATGCTTGATATTTTCATATATTAGCATTACTGACACTTCTTCGGGCATATTTCATGGACTCCTCAGAGTGAGCAACTTTTATTTCAGATACCTCCTTACTATCATCTTCATCCATAGCTTCAGGATTATATTTTCTCTTCCTTTCATGTTCAATATCCTTCTCGATGTTTTCTCGAATGGCATATTTGCAAGCCCACTGACAAATTTCTGTAATATCAGCTCCACTAAATCCTTGGGTATAACGAGCTAAAGTAGTCAGATCAACGTCCTTGGAAACGAGTGACTTTCTCAAGCAAGCTTTAAAAATTTGGAGGCGTGAACTTGTTGATGGGCGAAAATTGACCGCTTGTCAACTGGAGGAGTGAATCTGGTCCGGGGTTGTCTACTTAACCCAAGCCGTTTGGATTAATCCACTCCAACAGGTTTAGTAGCTCCATTGGCCGATCTAAGTCCTATGAAAGTGAAAAAACAAAAATAAAGAAAATAACTTAATGAAAAACACTCACTAAAAACTATATACAAATCTAATATATACTTATAGTTCGCTAACTAATATTTACAAAATAGCTCTACTTATTATATCTACAATATGATTATATCTNCCACTTTCCCACACTACCTTCTCTTAAAATAGCTGCTCAACACTTCAAAAGAAAATTTCCATAGCATTGACTACCTAGTGAACAATCTCTTCTTTCTCTAGAGAAGCCTTCATAAATTCATTTCAGTGTATTGGGGAATAGGATTTAGTCGCCCAGAAGAAGATAAATGTGGCCACTTTAATAAGGTAGTATTAAATGCTACAAAACCTATCAACTATACAAGTCATTGTCTTCTTTAGTATCTTATGTAGTAAATGGATCTGAAACCCCAACCCCCGTTGTAGTAGCTGGACTGTCTACAAATCAGAATTCAGAACCAAAACCTTGAGACTGTTGTAGCATCTATGCAAATGCTTGATATTTTCATATATTAGCATTACTGACACTTCTTCGGGCATATTTCATGGACTCCTCAGAGTGAGCAACTTTTATTTCAGATACCTCCTTACTATCATCTTCATCCATAGCTTCAGGATTATATTTTCTCTTCCTTTCATGTTCAATATCCTTCTCGATGTTTTCTCGAATGGCATATTTGCAAGCCCACTGACAAATTTCTGTAATATCAGCTCCACTAAATCCTTGGGTATAACGAGCTAAAGTAGTCAGATCAACGTCCTTGGAAACGAGTGACTTTCTCAAGCAAGCTTTAAAAATTTGGAGGCGTGAACTTGTTGATGGGCGAAAATTGACCGCTTGTCAACTGGAGGAGTGAATCTGGTCCGGGGTTGTCTACTTAACCCAAGCCGTTTGGATTAATCCACTCCAACAGGTTTAGTAGCTCCATTGGCCGATCTAAGTCCTATGAAAGTGAAAAAACAAAAATAAAGAAAATAACTTAATGAAAAACACTCACTAAAAACTATATACAAATCTAATATATACTTATAGTTCGCTAACTAATATTTACAAAATAGCTCTACTTATTATATCTACAATATGATTATATCTTTGATATATGTACAACATTTACAGAATGCAAATTTTGATCGAAATCTGCGGAAATCAAATATGAATTGATTTATTTAACGACAACAAAACTATTACTCAGCCTTTTTGATTTATTTTTATAATGTTTATGAACAAGAAATGAAATAGAAACTGTCTAATTGAAAAATAAAGATAACAAACAATACAATGTATTTAGACTACAAGAAATTCCTATATTAATTTAACTAATAAAATAAAACAAGCGAACTAACTTGTAATCGCATCTCCTATTCGTCCCATGTATAACATCTAATTTTGTTGTTTGATGAGGCCTACCCGCACCAGATTTTCCAAATGCTTCTCGTAAACGCGAAGCAGTAATGATCGAATGTTAATAACAGAACGTAAGAGAAGTAGTGACATCAATTTTATGATTTTACAAATGATCACATTAAGATAAATCTGGCTGTAAAAATTTGTATATAACTGCTCATTGAATAAAGAAGATTAACCTTCTAATCATCAAATTTGAACATAGTAATTGTTGTATATAATATGAGAGACATAAAACACGAACATCATATAAATTTCATCACATTAATCTGTAATAAACCATGATATCTAAAGTAGTCATAATTTAATTACAAATCAAGATGACCAAAACTTGAACAAAAATACAATATATCGAAGCTAAAGCTGTGCCAATATCAACTTCCATTCAAGTCTGTCAATCATAAATCCAGAGTTTCTGCTCCCAGGCAACAATGGTCCTTAGTTTACAAACAAATACATTTATATAGGCTACAGGATCAAAACATTTCATGTGGATATCATCAAATTTGTTCCAAAAATTGTGGGGGATGCAACCTCCCAAATTCTCATTGTTATCAAAACTAACAGCCTATTCTAAAACCACATAAAGAAATAGCATGCTGAGAGATTCCACCAGCGATTCAAATCTTCTTTAGAAATCGTATGTACCTGTAAACACACAAGAATAAACGATTTCAGATTGCATTTTGGTTGTAAAAATAGGAAATTCAATTTTTAGTAACTAGCTACAGAATCTCACGATTCTGTAGCTAGTTATAATTATAACTAGAATCATGTTTTATTGAATCAATCAAAATAGACTAGATGTAATCTGTAGAAACAAATCATGCATCCTAATTTAAAAAAGAATAAAATCATCCTAAATTTATTTTTAAACATTCATACCTCAGATTAAGGAATTTGACTTTATCAAGCAATTTTCAAATTCACAATGGCAGTCGCTGCTTCCACGTTCTTAAAAACAATAGACCCTGTGGTTTTTTGTCTTTTATCTTTAGTTTGAGCTATGGTTTGAAGTCTTCCATTCTCTTTCGTTAGCAAATTCACCTGGTCTTCCAAGGATTTTAGCTGAGACTGAAGTACAGGCATGTCTCTGTAATACCTATCGATCCATGTTTGACATTCGTCGCATTGCGGCTGAATAGACTGTGTACTAGTAGTGATTGTATGAACAGGTGGGGAATTTTCCATTTGACCTGTAGTTTCACTGCTGAGTTTGATCCCAGGGAAATCGGGGTTGTCTTTAAGACACGGTGGAAGGTTTGTCACATAATCATAGGGTTTACCAGAGCAAAGTCCATACGAATATGGATATTCTTTAGTTAGAAACCGTTCAATTTCCGAATCAGAATCCTCGCTTAACACAATTGGGTTTTGGTCTACATTTTCCTTAGGTTTATTTTGGGCACATCCTGAAACCCAACACGCGGCCTTTTTACCCTTGTAATTGATATCAATATTACCTTTACACTTTTTCTTTGCAGATTTTTTAGCAGACTTACAACCACCTTTGGGACACGAATCTGGTAGAGTGTCAGGTTGGGTAGTGTCCGGATAGGTCGAGGGTTCCACAGAGGGTGAGAGAGAAGGAAGAGGGATGGTAGGCTCGACGAGGGTTTCTGTGACGGCAGACTTGTCGACCTATCCTATTTCACTGTTAGCAAAACCATTTCTTAACAGGAAGGTGTCCCAACAATCACTGTTTAACTTCAACTGATGAACAATAATAATCTTGATCAAACAATGGTGGAACAGGATGGAATCAAATTTCTACCTTTTAAAACGCTTTGTCATTTTGTATAAAATTCGGAGGAGAAAATAGGGCATGTTTAGGGGAAAATCGATAAAACTCATGAGAAACCGCAAGTGATATAAGAAAACCAAACCATATCTACCCTCACAGGTAACGAACTGTTTGACAATAGCTAATAGATCATGCCATCTAGGTTTTAAAGCTCTAACGGGCATACCTTTGTTGCAGCTGGTAATCTTCCTTGAGGTGAACAATAGTGACCAGGGAACCTCCTCAACCTTTGAGTTTTTAAACCACTTTTGTCCCACGGATGGCAAACCGGTGTCTTGGCTAGTAAAATATTCATTTAACTCGAGCTGGAAATCTTCTATTTTATCTCTACAACCATCGAATGTTAGCGTGAATGGTTGAGCGATTGTTAAATTAAAACCCTCGAGATTTTCAACAAACACCCGCCAGCCATTCCTCTCTAAGTCTTCTCGGAGTCTTCTCGGGAATTATCAAACGATAACAATGTCTGGACACCGTTGGGTTCAATTCTTACTACAGGGGCCATGGCT
This sequence comes from Picea sitchensis, assembly GCA_010110895.2. Classification (NCBI taxonomy): domain Eukaryota; kingdom Viridiplantae; phylum Streptophyta; class Pinopsida; order Pinales; family Pinaceae; genus Picea; species Picea sitchensis. The sequence goes on from SNQJ01S0030015.1 coordinate 19,955, forward strand.
AATAACACATAATCAATAGGGTATTCGACGATAGGGTTTGACAGAACAGGAACACAACCATTGCCCTGAGCTTTCCCAACACAATGCAAAGGCAACTCAAAATGCTAGGAAGGAGCGTTAATGCTATGCGTGTGAGGAAAATCATATAGATCGAGGCCATGCAAACACATCATACCACGATGTACTTGGAATGACACCTCGATGTAATGGTACACATAAAAATTATAACAGTTTAAAACCAACATATGCATATCCACGATTTGATCAAAATGTCAAATAATTGAATCAAAGTTTTTATAAATCAAAACCATATTAACAATAGTCAAATCCTAAATGGGTGGTGTTTTAATACATATGTAACCAAGGTGTGTTCGAGACCAAGAGGTGATAACTATGGAAACAACCATATTCATGATAAAATAAGACAAATAGACGATAAACCATATCAACATTAACCCTTTGATGTAATCAAACATGAATTCCAACAATGGGTTTTCACTCTTGCAGACGTGAAAACAAAATCGAAAATCAGGTACGCAGAAAACAACAGATAATGGTGTCGTTTAAATGAGAAAGGTTGCGACAAGTAATGAGAAATTAAAAACCCTTTGTAGGCAGCTTATAAAAATAGAGATTAATATGGCTGCCAACAATGGCGACACACTGGTAGAAGCAGTTATCTCTGTCAAATGAACAATTCCATATTAGGATAATCAGAAAAACTTCAACTCAAAAACAACCAAGAGACTATTTGAACATCATTATTAATCATACAAAATTCAGTTTCAGATTGCTTGTTATTTTAAAAGACAAAAACTGATGACAATCTTGACAAAAGAGAGTCACGATGTTAATCTTAAAATCTCCAATACTATTGACAGAGCCACTGCTTCTAACATGCATCCATAGCCTCAACAGGGATGCCATTTAACCCACTCTGATATCTGTATCCTGCCAAGAAGTTCCAGATCAGAATGAAGGACATTTAAGGTCAAAAGATTTCATATCTGAGAATTTTCGTATACCTGACATTGCTTCGCTACCAGTGGGCCTGTTTAGTACCTCAAAGAAGTTATCTTGGCATCATGCATGCATTTACCCACCACCATCCAGCTTGTTCAGTACCCCGACGGGTTTAGAAGCACTTCCCACAGCTCTCTCAAGAATTGTTTAGTTTTAAATATATTTAATCGAGCGGGGTGACGCTGAAAATCCTGACATTTTGGTCATATTTTAATAAATTACAGACCTTTAGAGAATTTTTTAACTATCCTTCATAAAGATCTAGAGATAGTTTGTTTATAAACCGAACTTTGAAGGCGGGGAGACATCTCTGAGTTGTTCTCTTAAGGAACATGGACAACGTAAGAAGAAATTTTTATGGATGACCATGAAAAGATTCAGTTATAGATTGAAATCAAGAAACGCTTTTCAAACAACAAGCTTTCTTTAAAACGGCTGCAAATTTCAGAAAAATATCATAATTGATGTTTTAACAATCTTCAGTAGTCATTTCAGAGGAGAATTGTTTTTTTTCTCTTTGTCTGAAACAGTTCATGATGCAGGTATGTGTGTTTCAAAATAAAAACTAGTAAGCATAAGGGAAGAATCAAAGCCAAAACAGCAAAGAAAAACGAAAAGCAAGCAAAACAAAAATATTTGCACAGTGTACACGGGATTGTTATCAGGTGAAATACCTTTTTAGAGCTTGGCCATTCACTAGATAGGTGTATGGTTGTCCCTCTAGACTCTGTAATCGGAAGGAGTTGGGACCCAATTTCTCAACAATCAAGAATGGTCCTAGCCACAAGTTCTGAAACTTTGTATGCTCTCCTTTTCCCTCATGCGGTTTGTCCCATTTCAGGACAAAGTCACCCAACTCAAAATTTTTGTCAGAGGCATAATTGGAATCAAACCAGCTTTTAACAATGAGTTGATGTTGATCCAATTTCCGTTTTGCTTGAGCCCTCAATTCTTCTAATTTTAACAACGCATTAATTCGATTCACCAAAGGGGGATAGTCCTCTTCTTGTATTTTCTGCGATAGCTGCAGAGAGGGAAGGAGAATATGTGGTGGTAGAATTGCCTCTCTGCAGTAAATGAGAAAGAAGGGTGAGTTACTCACAACATTTTTTGGAGTCACTCTATTAGCCCAGATTGTGTTTAACAGTGCATTATGCCAATTTTTATGGTTTTCAGATACCGTTCTCTTGATAATTTTAATCAGATTTTTATTAGTTAATTCTGCCAATTCATTGCCTTGAGGGTAATAGCTGGCAGAATATTTTAGTTTAATTCCTTTTTCTAGAGCGAAATCACTCATCCCAAGAGACAAAAAATGGGAAGCGTTATCAAATACTAGGCAGTTAGGGATACCAAAATGAGTAATAATATTTGAATTCAAGAAGGTTATTACCTGATTGGTATTTATAGCTTTTAATGGGGCAGCTTCGGACCACCTAGTGAAATAATCCATGGCTGTTATGATAAACTTATGCTGTTGTGAGGATGGCAGATTGATCGGGCCTATAATATCAAGACCCCACTGCTGAAAAGGGGAGTCTACTGAAACGGGCTGTAGAGGGAAGGATGATTTATGTATCCATCCGGATGCTTTTTGACAAATTACACACTTGCGACACAAAGCATGAGCATATTTAAAAAGTGTGGGCCAGTAGTAACCTACTCTTAATAATTTATTGGCAGTGGTATCTCCACCAAAATTCCCACCAACTTCTCCTGTGTGCAATTCCAATAAGACCTTTTCTGCTTCATCTTTCTCAAGACAACGCATTGGTACTCCATCAAAATTTTGACGAAACAAAATACCATTATTCAACTGAAAGGAAGCAGATTTTAATCTTAGTGCTCTTCTTTTTGTGGGATCCAGGTGACAGGGAGTTGACCCATGTTCAAGACAAAATTTTATATCATCATACCAGGGACTAGCAGGGTTTTGTGCACAACAGAGTGAATTTTGGTATTGCTGTCCTGGATTCGACATATCATTTTACTCTTGCTATCCTGCAGCTAAGTCAACGACTAACTTGCATAACCCTTGTCCTCTCACTACTTGTGCTGGGGTGATTTCTATGTCGTACTCTTGCAAGGATGTGACCTAGTTTGCCCTCTTTTCGCCTAGTTCTTTCTGTACTAACATATTTCTGATGGTCGGGTAAGGGACAATGATTTTTGTCCTATATATCAAAAGATAAGATCGGAAGTGCTTCACTGCTTTAAAAACAACATAGGCTTTATGATCTACTGCTGGGCAATTAAGTTCTGCGCCTTTGAAGGCTGAGCTCATAAAGGCAATTGAGACTTCATTGTTTCAGTGTTCTTTTGAGTTAAAACAACGGCATAAGAGCGGTCATAAGAGAATGTGTAGAGAGTGAAGTCTTGCGAAAAGTCGGGGCTCATTAGAGAAGGAGCATCTATTATGGCCTTTTTTATTGAATTAAAATCCTGATTTTCTAAAGGTCCCCAATGATATTGTACGTCCTTTTTTATCAGGTTTTGTAATGGTCTCACCATTTCTGAAAAACTGGGGACAAATCTCCTGACAAAGTTTATTTGACCTAAGAAAGATTGCATAGACATTTTTGACGAGGGAGGGGGAAGTTTTGAAATGAATTGAGTTCTTTCAGGGTCGATAATCATCCCTTCGCTTAATACAATAAATCCTAAGAGCTTACCTTGTTCTATTGCAAAGATATATTTTTTAGGATTCAAAGAAATGCCGTACTTACGACATCGCTGTAGAATGGATCTTAAATGAGCTAGATGATATGTTTTGTTTTTTGAGAAGATGTAACGTCATCCAGGTAAAATATGACAGATTGATTGATTAAGCCTTGGAAAGTGATGTCCATCACTCTCTGGAAAGTGGCACCAACATTTATGAGTCCGAAGGGCATCTTCATATAAGCATTGGTGCCCCATGGAGTGCAAAAGGTGGTTTTAAGTTGATCTGGAGGGGACATCAGGACTTGGTTATACCTTGAAAAACCATCCAATAAGGATAATCTTTTAGAACCAGATACCTGTTGAAGGATCTGTTCCATAGGTGGAACAGGGTAGTTGTCTTTATCAGACGCTCGATTAAGATTTTGGAAATCGACACATAGTCGGATTTCACCACTCTTCTTCCAGACAGGGACAAGATTAGAGACCCATTGCGTGTGCCTAACTGGGAATATTATCTTAGTGTTCAGGAGTTTATTTAATTCTTTCTTGACAGTTGGCTCGAGTTTTGGATGCATTTTCCTTAACTTTTGTTGAAAAGGTTGGGTTTGGGGTTTCATAGGAATAACGTGTTGTATGATGTTAGGATCAAAGGTTTTTACATCATCGTACGTCCAAGCAAAAACATCTTTGAATTCCTTAAACAATTTAATAAACATTGCTTTTTCTTGTTCATAAAATCCCACCCCTAAATTAATGCACTATGGATTGTCTTTAATTCCCAAGTTTATTTTTTCATACATTAAAGAGGAACTACTTGTTTTATAGTTCACTGATTTTTTGAACTTGTCCTGAAGATCATAAAATTTTTCTAATCTAACTATAGATTTAGGGATAGAATGTACCATGTCTGACGAAGATTCAGGAGATCTCGGATCTGGTATTACCATGAAGTCACAAAGATTTTCGTCATGAGTACCTTCCTCGATTACTGCGCCTTGGAAAGTTTCTTCCATATGCAGGAAACTTATAATCTGTTGATCTTCATCGAAGACTCTCCAATTCATGATGTTGTCGGGGACAGATGGTCTGAACAACAATTTGACAGAGAATGCATTCGGAGACAAGCCTTTTGTAGGAAAAAGTTTCGAAGCTACATTAGTGAACAAATAAGCTTCCGAATTATTCAATCTAGGAATATAATTTATGTTAAATGCTGAATACTTATTCATCAAATTCCATACCTCAGATTGGTAGATTTTAAGGTGCGGAGATAAACAGTGGATAGAATTTTTTATTTGTCTAACCACAATTTTCGAATTGCCAAAGATAGTCAAATTTTGAGCGTTCATATCTAATGATTTTTTGAGGCCTTGCAATAAAGCCTCATATTCTGTTGTGTTGTTTGTACATTCAAACTCTAACCTGCACGCAATCAGGGTTTTGTTACCTGTTGGATCAATAATCACGTAGCCTACACCAACTCCTTCTTTGGATTTTGACCCGTCAAAGTAAAGAGACCATATTTGATTTTTGTCGGGTACATGTGACCATTGGGTAGAAGCTGTTGGCTGCATATATGTCAAAATTTCAGACTACTGTTCCGGATTAGTGATAGCGGAAGTTTTGGCCATGAAATTTCCAAAAAAGGTATTCATCCCTTGTATTTCGGGTGAATCGACAGAAGGTGTAAATGGCTCATTGGGATCATTTAAATCTGTCACTGTGAACTTTAGGTAACGTTCACAATTTACCTTGATTCTGTTGGGCTTTCCATTCTCGGGCAGCCACAGGTGAGACCAATTTGTCGCAAAATAGCCGTGTAGCTGTTCTGACTAGTCTCTGCTTAAAAACAAACCATAAAATTCTAGGATATATATGACAATAATAGCAATCACTTGATGAACTTTAGGGTTAGACGACAATCTTATAAGCACATTTCTCAATTCGCCTATAACTTTAACACTAGTTTGATCAAGCTGGATGATCTTCAAGGTGGATGGTTGAACTTCAGCATTAATCTTCTGGCACACAGACCATAGCATTACATTAGATGACACTCCTGAATCTACCATACAGTTGTGCATGTTCCTATTGAAGATTTCAAAAGTTAACAAAAATGGAGGGACATTTATGCGAGTATTAATGGTGGAAGCTTGTTGCTTTTTACTCGCAGCCTCTAAAACTAATTTATCTACATTTGTTACATTATTTACAGGAAGGTCTCTTTTCTCGTGAGAATCAGAAGTAGTCTTGGCGGAGGCCTTCTGAGGATCTTTGGGGTTGTTCTGAAAACCTTTTTTACTACTTGGATTGCCATTTTTTCCATTCTCTGCAATATTCTGTAGCATTTTTTGTAGGAGAAACGAGAACTTTAATAATTCATAAACAGAAATATTAGCCCTTAATTTTTTTAGATCTTCAACCAAATCATAATCTAAGCTTGGGTTTACATAATTCTGTTTAGTCTCATTTGGTTTAGACTATTTTAGGGGCAAAGTCGTAGTGATTTCATAAGAAGGCTTGTTTGATGTCTTACTCCTAGTATTGTAAGGATGTACTGTTTTGAAATTAGCTTGAAAAATACTATCCGAGAAATGTCCAAAAATGTTCGGAGAGGATTCATGTTCTTCTACTATCTCTTGTTCAACTACTTCCTCAGGGATCTCAGGAGACATCAAGTTCTCTTGTGCTTCTAGAATCGTTTGAATAGCGAATTGCAGGCTTTCTAGATTTAGGCCTTCAGTATATGAATTAGGTCGGTTGGTGGGAAAAGGATTCCTAAACGGAGGTTTGTAGGGCCCTTTGATCGAAGAAGTTTTTTCAGCCGTCCTTTTCAAATATATAACTTGATTTGATAGTTTTTGAACGACTTTCTGTAAGTTTTCTAAATCTGAGCTTTCTGGTTGTGCTTTGTTTTGGGAAGGTCTAGGGAGGATTTCGATTTTCTTTTTGGAAGATGAACTAGTCTCTATTTCGTTGCTAGTAGTGTCTTTTAAGCTGAGGATGTCTTTCTCGATCTGACTGGCCTCTTTGAAGGCTTCTAACAACGTAGCTTTCTTAGATTTTTTTACCCAAATGGCTATGCTTTGATGTAGGGATTTCGTATAATATGCTATGATAAGATTCTCAGCAGACATCAAATCCATAGGGATTCGGTTCTTTAGTGTTAAGAATCTTTGATTAAAGTCTTTGATCTTCTCTTCGGGGTTCATTCTTAAACTAGAAAGCTCCATGACTAGAACTTCTGGGGACTTGTCGTCTCCAAACTTCTCAAGAAAACATGATTCAAACTTCTCCCATGACACGATGGTATGGGGTTGTTGGGAAAAGTACCAGGTAGAGGAATTGCCCTCAAAGGTGTAGGGAAACAATCTATAGACTACATCTTCATGCTCGACACTACGGAGTCTAATGGCTAACATAAACTTTTTGATGTGATCTTCGACGATCTGTTTAGAGTCCGGGTCAAATTTAGGGAGCCACTTCTCCGGGTGTTTGGGTAAGGGATGATGAGGCCCAGGTATGGCCACTGCATCTTGGTCGAGCCAGGGTCTCGCGAGATTTTTTTAGTTGGCCATAGGTGTGGGTGGTATCGAAGGCTGGGATGAGGAACTGCCTTCGTCAGAGGACTCTTCTCCAGAAGAAGAAGGAGATGAAGGAGGTGGTGATGGTGGTATACCAGATCCTCCTGCTACAGGAGTAAGGATTGGATCTGTACGGTTTAAAGTGAGGTAAGTGCCTCCAAGTTGTTCTCTGATATCAGAGAATTATAATGGTTGGTCCAATGGGCGGTTTGGTTGTCTTAAACTGGTGAAGGCATTGTGTGTTCTTATGAGAGATTGACAGACAATCTCTTGTATGTCACCACCTGTAGGATTTGGAGTTATTGGTTCAACTGTGATCCGTAGATCGTCGTTTGATGTGGTTACTGTTTGGTGGACAATGTTGTTGTTTGAATGACTTTTAGTCACTATAGGTGAGCGGGTAGGTGGTGGAGGAGTCTTATGACCACCTCGTGCCATTAATAATTTTCAGGCCCTCCTTCTAGCGCCATTTGTTGATGGGAAAAAATTTACGGCTCGTCAACTTGAGGACTGAATCTGGTCCAAGGTTGTCTACTTAACCCAAGCCGTTTGGATTTATCCACTCCGATGGGTTTAGCAGCTCTGTTGGCCAATCTAAGTCCTATGAAAGTGAAAAAACAAAAATAAAGAAAATAACTTAATGAAAAACACTCTCTAAAAACTATATACAAATCTAATATATACTTCCAGTTCGCTAACTAATATTTACAAAATAGCTCTACTTATTATATCTACAATATGATTATATCTCTAATATATGTACAACATTTACAGAATGCAAATTTTGATCGAAATCTGCAAAAATCAAATACGAATTGATTTATTTAACGACAACAAAACTATCACTCAGCCTTTTTGATTTATTTTTATAATGTTTATGAACAAGAAATGAAATAGCAACTATCTAATTGAAAAATAAAGATAACAAACAATACAATGTATTTAGACTATAGGAAATTCCTATATTAATTTAACTAATAAAATAAAACAAGCGAACTAACTTGTAATCGCATCTCCTATTCGTCCTGTGTATAGCATCTAATTTTGCTGTTTGATGAGGCCTACCCACACCATATTTTCCAAATGCTTCTCATAAACGCGAAGCATTAATGATCGAATGCTAATAACAGAACATAAGAGAAGTAGCGACAACAATTTTATGATTTTACAAATGATCACATTAAGATAAATCTGGCTGTAAAAATTTGTATCTAACTGCTCATTGAATAAAGAAGATTAACCTTCTAATCATCAAATTTGAATAGAGTAATCGCTGTATATAATATGAGAGACATAAAACACAGACATCATATAAATTTCATCACATTAATCTGTAATAAACCATGATATCAAAAGTAGTCACAATTTAAATACAAATCAAAATGACCAAAACTTGAACAAAAATACGATATATCGAAGCTAAAGCTATGCCAATATCAACTTCCATTCAAGTCTGTCAATCATAAATCCAGATTTTCTTCTCCCAGGTAGCTATGGCCCTTAGTTTACAAAAAAATACATTTATATAGGCTACAAGATCAAAACGTTTCTTGTGGATATCATCAAATTTGTTCCAAAAATTGTGGGGGATGCAACCTCCCAAATTCTCATTGTTATCAAAACTAATAGCCTATTCTAAAACCACATAAAGAAATAGCATGCTGAGAGATGCCACCAGCGATTCATATCTTCTTTAGAAATCGTATGTACCTGTAAACACACAAGAATAAATGATTTTAGATTGCATTTTGGTCATAAAAACAGGAAATTCAAATTTTAGTAACTAGCTATAGAATCTCACGATTCTGTAGCTAGTTATAATTATAACTAGAATCATGTTTTATTGAATCAATCAAAACATACTAGATGTAATCTATAGAAACAAATCACACATCCTAATTTAAAAAAGAATAAAATCATCCTAATTTTTTTTTAAAACATTCATACCTCATATTAAGGAATTTGACTTTATCAAGCAATTTTTGAATTCACAATGGCAGTCGCTGCTTCCACGTTCTTAAAAACAACAGACCCTGTGGTTTTTTGTCTTTTATCTTTAGTTTGAGCTACGGTTTGAAGTCTGCCATTCTCTTTTGTTAGCAAATTCACCTGGTCTTACAAGGATTTTAGCTGAGACTGAAGTACAGGCACGTCTCTATAATACCTATCAATCCATGTTTGACATTCGTCGCATTGCGGCTGAATAGACTGTGTATTAACAGTGATGGTATCAACAGGTGGGGAATTTTCCATTTGACCTGTAGGTTCACTGTTGAGTTTGATCCCAGGGAAATCGAGGTTTTCTTTAAGACACAATGGAAGGTTTGTCACATAATCATAGGGTTTACCAAAGCAAATTCCATACAAATATGGATATTCTTCAGTTAGAAACCGTTCAATTTCTGAATCAGATTCCTCACTTAACACAATTGGGTTTTGGTCTGCATTTTCCTTAGGTTTATTTTAGGCACATTGTGAAACCCAACGCGTGGCCTTTTTACCCTTGTAATTGATATCAATTTTACCTTTACACTTTTTCTTTACAGATTTTTTAATAGACTTACAACCACCTTTGGGATGTGAATCTGGTAGAGTGTTGGGTTGGGTAGTGTCCGGATAGGTCGAGGGTTCCACACAGGGCGAGAGCAAAGGAAGAGGGATGGTAGGCTCGATGAGGGTTTCTGTGACGATAGACTTGTCAACCTGTCCTATTTCACTGTTAGCAAAACCATTTCTTAATAGGAAGGTGTCCCAACAATCATCGTTTAACTTCAACTAATGAACACTAATAATCTTGATCAAACAATGGTGGAACAGGCTGGAATCGAATTTCTGCCTTTTAAAACACTTTGCCATTTTCTATAAACTTCGGAGGAGAAAATAGGGCATGTTTAGGGGAAAATAGATAAAACCCATGAGCAATCACAAGTGATATAAGAAAACCAAACCATATCTACCCTCATAGGTAACGAACTACTTGACAATAGCTAAAAGATCGTGGCATCTAGGTTTTAAAGCTGTAACAGGCATACCTTTGTTGCAGCAGGTAATCTTCCTTGAGGTGAACAACAGTGACCAGGGAACCTCCTCAACCTTTGAGTTTTTAAACCACTTTTGTCCCACGACTGGCAGACCGGTGGCTTGGCTAATACAATATTTGTTTAACTCAAGCTGTACATCTCCTATTTTAGCTCTGCAACCATCGAATGTTAGCGTGAATTTTTGAGCGACTGTTAAATTAAAACCCTCGAACTTTTCAACAAAGACCCGCCATCCATTCCTCTCTAAGTCTTCTCAGGCATTATCAAAGGATAACAATGTCTGGACACTGTTGGGTTCAATTCTTACTACAAGGGCCATGGCTAACATAACATAATCAACAGGGTATTCGACGATAGGGTTTGACAGAACAGGAACAGAACCATTGCCCCGAGTTTTCCCAACACAATGCAAAGGTAGCTCGAAATGCTAGGAAGGAGCGTTAATGCTATGCGTGTGAGGAAAATCGTATAGATCAAGGCCACGCAAACACATCATACCATGTTGTACTTGGAATGACACCTCGGTGTAATGGTACACATAAAAATGATAACAGTTTAAAACCAACATATACATATCCACGATTTGATCAAAATGTCAAATAATTGAATCAATGTTTTTATAAATCAAAACCATATTAACAATAGTCAAATTCTAAATGGGTGGTGGTTTAATACATATGTAACCAAGGTGTGTCCGAGACCAAGAGGTGATAACTATGGAAACAACCATGTTCATGATAAAATAAGACAAATAGACGATAAACCATATGAACATTAACCCTTTGATGTAATCAAACATGAATTCCAACTGTGGGTTTTCACACTTGTAGTCGTGAAAATGAAATCGAAAAGAAGGTACGCAGAAAGCGATGGATAATGGTGTCATTTAAATGAGAAAGGTCGCGATGAGTAATGAGAAATTAAAAACCCTGTGTAGGCAGCTTATAAAAATAGAGATTAATATGGCTGCCAACAATGGCGACACACTGGTAGAAGTAGTTATCTCTGTCAAACAAACACTTGAAAACAACCAAGAGGCTGTTTGAACATCATTATCAGTCATAAAAAATTCCAGTTTAAGATTGCTTGTTATTTTAAAAGACAAAAACTGATGACAATCTTGACAAAAGAGAATCACGATGTTAAGGTTAAAATCTCCAATACTATTGACAGAGCCACTGCTGCCAGCAGGCATCCATAGCCTTGACAGGGATGCAATTTAACCCACTCCAATATCTGTATCCTGCCAAGAAGTTCCAGATCAAAACGAAGGACATTTAAGGTCAAAAGATTTCATATCTGAGAATTTTCGTATACCTAACATTGCTTTGTGGCCAACGGGCCTGTTCAGTACCCCGTCGAAGTTATATTGGCATCATGCATGCATTTACCCATTTCCAGCGAGCCTGTTTAGTACCCCGGCGGGTTTACAAACACTTCCCACAACTCTCTGAAGAATTGTTTAGTTTTAAAGATAATTAATCGAGCGGGGTGACGCTGAAAATCCTGACATTTTGGATGATTTTAATCAGATTTTTATTAGTTGATTCTACCAATCCGTTTCCTTGAGGGTAATAGCTGGCATAATATTTTAGTTTAATTCCTTTTTCTAGAGTGAAATCACTCATCTCAAGAGGCGAAAAATAGGAAGCGCTATCAAATACCAGGCAGTCAGGGATACCAAAACAGTAATAATATTTGAATTCAAGAAGGTTATTACCTGACTGGTATTTACAGCTTTTAATGGGGCAGCTTCGAACCACCTGGTGAAATAATCCGTGGTTGTTATGATAAAATTATGCTTTTGTGAGGATGGCAGATTGATCGGGCCTATAATATCAATACCCCACTGCTGAAAAGGGGAGTCTACTGAAACGGGCTGCAGAGGGAAGGTTGATTTCTGTATCTGTCTGAATGCTTTTTGACAAATTACACACTTGCGACACAAAGCATGAGAATCTTTAAGAAGTGTGGGCCAGTAGTAACCTGCTCTTAATACTTTATGGGAATTGGTATCTCCACAAAAATGCCCACCAGCTTCTCCTACGTGAAACTCTAATAAGACCTTTTTTGCTTCATCTTTCTCAAGAAAGCGCATTAGTACTCCATCAAAATTTTGACGAAACAGAATACCATTAATCAACTGAAAGGAAGCAGATTTTAATATTAGCGCTCTTCTTTTTGTGGGATCCAAGTGACAGGGAGCTGACCCATGTTCAAGACAAAATTTTATATCATCATACCAGGGACTAACAGGGTTTTGTGTACATCAGATTGAATTTTGGTAGTGTTGTCCTGGATTCGACATATCATTTTCCTCTTGCTGTCCTACAGCTGAGTCAACGACTAACTTGCATAACCCTTGTCCTCTCACTATTTGTGCTGGGGTGATTTCTGTGTCATACTCTTGCAAGGATGTGACCTAGTTTGCCCTCTTTTCTCCTAGTTCTTTCTGTACTAACAAATTTTTGACGGCTGGATAAGGGACAATGATTTTCATTCTAGATTTCAAAAGATAAGATCGGAAGTGCTTCATTGCTTTAAAAACAACATAGGCTTGCTGATCTACTGCTGGGTAATTAAGTTCTGCGCCTTTGAAGGATGAGCTTATAAAGGCAATTGGGACTTCATTGTTTTCAGTGTTCTTTTGAGTTAAAACAACGGCATAAGAGCGGTCAGAAGCGAATGTGTAGAGAGTGAAGTCTTGCGAAAAGTCGGGGCTCATTAGACAAGGAGCGTCTATTATGGCCTTTTTTATTGAATTAAAAGCCTAGTTTTCTAAAGGTCCCCAATGATATTGTACGTCCTTTTTTATCAGGTTTTGTAATGGTCTCACCATTTCTGAAAAACTGGGGATGAATCTCCTGACAAAGTTTATCTGACCTAAGAAAGATTGCATAGAATTTTTTGACAAGGGAGGGAGAAGTTTTGAAATGACTTGAGTTCTTTCAGGGTCGATAATCATTCCTTCGCTTCATACAATAAATCCTAAGAGCTTACCTTGTTCTACTGCGAAGATAGATTTTTTAGGATTCAAAGAAATGCCGTACTTACGACATTGCTGTAGAATGGATCTTAAATGAACTAGATGATCTGTTTTGTTTTTCAAGAAGATAGTAACGTAATCCAGGTAAACTACGATAGATTGATTGGTTAAGCCTTGGAAAGTGATGTCCATCGCTCTCTAGAAAGTGGCACCAACATTTATGAGTCCGAAGGGCATCTTCCTATAAGCGTAGGTGCCCCATGGAGTGCGGAAGGTGGTTTTAACTTGATCTGGAGGGGACATCAGGACTTGGTTATACCCTGAAAAGCCATCCAATAAGGATAATCTTTCAGAACCAGATACTTGTTGAAGTATCTATTCCATAGGTGGAACAGGGTAGTTGTCTTTATCAGACGCTCGATTAAGATTTCGGAAATTGACACATAGTCGGATTTCACCACTCTTCTTCTAGACAGGGATAAGATTAGAGACCCATTGCGTGTGCCTAACTGGGAAGATTATCTTAGCGTTCAGGAGTTTATTTAATTCCTTTTTGATAGTTGGCTCGAGTTTTGGATGCATTTTCCTTAACTTTTGTTGAAAAGGTTGGGTTTGGGGTTTCATAGGAATAACGTGTTGTATGATGTTAGGATCAAAAGTTTTTAGGTCGTCGTACGTCCAAGCAAAAGCATCTTTGAATTCCTTAGACAATTTAATAAACTCTTCTTTTTCTTTTTCAAAACATCCCACCCCTAAATAAATGCATTGTGGATTGTCTTTAGTTCCCAAGTTTACTTTTTCATACGTTAAAGAGGAACTACTTGTTTGATAGTTCACTGATTTTTTGAACTTGTCCTGAAGATCATAAAATTTTTCTAATCTAACTATAGATTTAGAGATAGAATGTACCATGTCTGACGAAGATTCAGGAGATCTCGGATCTGGTATTACCGTGAAGTCACGAAGATTTTCGTCATGAGTACCTTCATCGATTACTGCACCCTGGAAAGTTTCTTCCATGTCCAAGAAACTTATAATCTGTTGATCGTCATTGAAGACTCTCCAATTTGTGATGTTGTCGGGGACGGATGGTCTGAACAACAGTTCGATGGAGAATGCATTTGGAGACAAGCCTTCTACAGGAAAAAGTTTCGAAGCTGTTAGGACCCTACAATGTACCTTTTTGCTCACACATTTTGCTACCATTACACCCTTTTTCCACTCACATTTAAACTTATATTATCACCTTATCCTATCTCTCCAAAGGTATATAACGTCTCTTCTCTTTACTATATGTTTAATCTTTTTTGCATATAATTTTACATTACTCTCATACTTAACCGTTGATCAGAATATATAAGTGCTGAAACAGTTTGAACTGCTGATTAGCATTGAGGTCTGTTGCTGAAATAGTTAAAGCATGCAAACCCTGTGGCTGAAAAATTCTGTGGTCTACGATGTTGAAACAACAACTCACACAAGAAGAAGCTGCTACACTCTCTGTGGTCTACGATGCTGGAACAACAACTCACACAAGAAGAAGCTCCTACACTCTACGTGGTCTACGATGCTGAAACAACAACTCAACTGTTACACTCTCCGTGGTCTACGATGCTGAAACAACAACTCACACAAGAAGAAGCTGCTACACTCTCCGTGGTCTACGATGCTGAAACAACAACACAAAGTTGTTACACCAACCACAACAGACGCACCTTTAGCCAAAATTAATCATCGCTGTTGCATGAGACCACATGCTGAAACAGTCAGAACGCAAATCCCGTTGCTGAAACAGCTCACGATTTGCGATGTTGAAACAACATACAACAACAGTAACAAGAAGATAAATAAAGAAGCTGTTACTCCAGCCGCAACAACAACACCTCACTCAACACCTTTTCAACTATTGTAATAGGATTCTGTTACGGGAGACCAAGATATCCTATTCCTGTATAGAGATTTGATCGGACTAAGAATAGGATTCAGATGCGCACATGTAATTTGATGATCAAAATTGTATCAAGGGGATTCTCCTCTTTAAATAAGAGGAAATCACCATTAGAGAGGACCTTCTTCTTAACTAAGAAAGGATTTACAGAGAAGGACGTGTTTTACTCCAGATTGTAATGTGACACAGTTGACAGATGAATAGAAGATTGTTCTGAGCATTTCTCTGTAGTTCCTTTCGTTTCAGGGGAATCTTGTGAGTAGGGAGGGCCCACCTTCTTCACAAGATTCACCCGTTAGCTCTGTAGTGTGTTAATGTATTTCTGTTCATACCTTGATTAAATTCTGTTTTGCTGAAACACTACTTTACTGAATTCTGTCTTGTTGAAACTCTGCTTTACTGGTTATTACATTGTTTTCATATAATTCATGCTTGAGTAACTGTTGATCATTATAGTTAGCAATCTTGTTTGGTGAATGTATGAAAGCATGATAATCAGGGACAGGTGCTAAAGATTCCTGCTTGGGGAATAGGTTCCTGTTCTCTGTTAAGAGTTAGTTAGCCTTCAGTGTGTGTCAATCATTTCAGTTAGCAATGAGTTCATAAAAGTGTGATGATCAAAAACAGGTGTTGAAGATTCCTGCTTGGGGAATAGGGTCATGTTCTTTGTTATAATATAGTTGGTCTTTCCTTTTGCAGTATCTTGAAGGATTCCTTTCCTAGGTTGTTATTTCTTAATGTAATCCAATATTCTTTGAATAGTTATTTCTTTAAACTTTGAACTCTGCAATAGGTAGGTTGCTTTCCTGTAATTTAAAAGTAGAACTTCAGTTTGTTCAAGGCAAAGTGTGATTAATGTGTTTTTACTACAACTCTAGGTTTCTTTTGAGATTGAGCATATACAGTGCGTGATTACCTTTGAAATAAACTGACTTCCCTGGGTTGACAATTTATGTAGCACTTGATTGTTTAATTAAATAAGCAATTATAGTGACCAACATAAGCTACATTAGCTAACAAATCAGCTTCCGAATTATTCAATATAGGAATAGAATTTATGTTAAATGTAGAAAACTTATTCATCAAATTCCATACCTCAGATTGGTAGCTTTTAAGGTGTGGAGATAAACAGTGGATAGATTTTTTTACCTGTCTAACCACAATTTCCGAATCGCCAAAGACAGTCAAATTTTGAACGTTCATATCTAATGCTTTTCTGAGGCCTTACAATAAAGCCTCATATTATGTTGTGTTGTTTGTACATTCAAACTCTAACCTGCATGTAATCAAGGTTTTATTACCTGCTGGATCAATAATCACACAGCCTGCACCAACTCCTTCTTTAGATTTTGACCCGTCAAAGTAAAGAGACCATATTTGATTTTTGTCGGGTACATGTGACCATTGGGTAGATGCTGCTGGCTGCATATATGTCAAAATTTCAGACTGTTGTTCCGGATTAGTGATAGCGTAAGTTTTGGCCATGAAATTGCCAAAAAAGGTATTCATCCCTTGTATTTCGGGTGAATTAGCAGAAGTTGTAAATGGCTCATTGGGATCATTTAAATCTCTCACTGTGAACTATAGGTAATATTCACAACTTACCTTGATTTTGTTGGGCTTTCCATTCTCGGGCAGCCACAGGTGAGACCGATCCATCACAAAATAGCTGTGTAGCTGTTCTGACCAGTCTCTGCTTAAAAACAAACCATAAACTTTTGGGATATCTATGACAATAATAGCAATAACTTGATGAACTTTAGGGTTAGATGACAATATTATAAGCACATTTCTCAATTCGCCTATAACTTTAACACTAGTTCGATCAAGCTGGATGATCTTCAAGGTGGATGGTTGAACTTCAACATTAATCCTATGACACACAGACCACGACAATACGTTAGATGACGCTCCTGAATCTACCATACAATTGTGCACATTCATATTGAAGATTTCAAAAGTTAACAAAAATGGAGGGACATTTCTGCGAGTATTAATGGTGGAAGCTTGTTGCTTTTTACTCGCAGCGTCTAAAACTAATTTATCTACATTTGTTACATTATTTACAGGAAGTTCTCTTTTCTCATGAGAATCAGAGGTAGTCTTGGCGGAGGCCTTCTGAGGATCTTTGGGGTTGTTCTGAAAACCTTTGTTACTGCTTGGATTTCTATTTTTGCCATTCTCTGTAATATTCTGTAGCATTTTTTGTAGGAGATACGAGAATTTTAATAATTCATAAACAAAAATATTAGCCCTTAAATTTTTAGATCTTCAACCAAATCATAATCTAAGATTGGGTTTACATAATTCTATTTAGTCTCAGTTGGTTTAGACTGTTTTTGGGGCAAAGTCGTAGTGATTTCAGAAGAAGGATTATTTGTTGTCTTACTCCTAGTATTGTAAGGATGTACTGTTTCGAAATTAGCTTAAAAAATACTATCCGAGAAATGTCCAAAAATGTTCGGAGAGGATTCACCTTCTTCTATTGTCTGTTGTTCAGCTACTTCCTCAGGGATCTCAGGAGGCATCAAGTTATCTTGTGCTTCTAGAATCGTTTGAATAGCGAATTGCAGGCTTTCTAGATTTAGGCCTTCAGTATTTGAATTAGGTCGGTTGGTGGGGAAAGGCTTCCTAAACGGGGGTTTGTAGGGCCCTTTGCTCAAAGAATCTTCTTTAGTCATCCTTTTCAAATCTATAACTTGATTGGACAGTTTTTGAACGACTTTCTGTAAGTTTTCTAAATCTGAGCTTTCTGGTTGTGCTTTGTTTTGGGAAGGTCTAGGGAGGATTTCGATTTTCTTTTTGGAAGATGAACTAGTCTCTATTTCGTTGCTAGTAGTGTCTTTTAAGCTGAGGATGTGTTTATCGATCTGACTGTCCTCTTCAAAGGCTTCTAACAACGTGGCTTTCTTAGATCTCTTTACCCAAATGACTATGCTTTGATGTAGGGATTTCGTATAATATGCTATGATAAAATTCTCAGCAGGCATCGAATCAGTAGGGATTCAGTTCTTTAGTGTTAAGAATCTTTGATTAAAGTCTTTGATATTCTCTTTGGGGTTCATTCTTAAACTAGAAAGCTCCATGACTAGAACTTGTGGGGACTTGTCGTCTCCAAACTTCTCAAGAAAATAGGATTTAAACTTCTCCCATGACACAATGGTATGGAGTTGTTGGGAAAAGTACCAGGTAGAGGCATTGCCCTCAAAGGTGTAGGGAAACAATCTACAGACTACATCTTCGTGCTCGACACTACAGAGTCTAATGGCTAACATAAACTTTTTGATGTGATCTTCGACAATCTCTTTAGAGTCTGGGTCAAATTTAGGGAGCCACTTCTCCGGGTGTTTGGGTAAGGGATGTTGAGGCCCAGGTATGGCCACTGC